>WNWK01045299.1:0-14781 GCA_009830355.1 Cherax destructor
GGGTGGCTTTAAAAGAGATTGGACAAATATATGAGTGGGAGGGCTGTTGATCACGATAAAGAATTCGATATTGTTTATTTAGACTTTAGTAAGGCTTTTGATAGAGTACCGCACCAGAGACTGTTAAAGAAAGTGGCAGCTCATGGCATTGGGGGAAAAGTGCTGTCATGGATCGAGTCATGGCTCACCAATAGGAAGCAGAGAGTGTGCATAAATGGGGTTAAATCCGAATGGGGACTTGTAACAAGTGGTGTTCCACAGGGATCAGTCTTAGGCCCATTGTTATTTATAATATATATCAATGACCTTGATGAGGGAATTACTAGTGATATGAGCAAATTCGCCGACGACACGAAGATAGGTAGGATAATTGATTCAAACATAGATGTCATAGAACTTCAGGAAGATTTAGACAAACTTAATTCGTGGTCAGAAAAGTGGCAGATGCAGTTCAATGTAGATAAATGCAAGGTTCTGAAGCTCGGGAGTGTCCATAACCCAAGCACTTATAAGTTAAATAACGTAGAACTTAGCCATACAGATTGCAGAAGGACTTGGGGGTGATGGTAAGCAGCAACCTTAAACCAAGACAGCATAAGAACATAAGAAAGGAGGAACACTGCAGCAGGCCTGTTGGCCCATACTAGGCAGGTCCTTCACAATCCGTCCCACAAACAGAATATTTGCTCAACCTAATTTTCAATGCTACCCAAGAAATAAGCTTTGACAATTCTACCCACTCATGCGCGAGTCCCACTCAAATCCAACCCTCTCACTCATGAATTTATCCAACCTAAATTTGAAACTACCCAAGGTCCTAGCTTCAATAACCCTACTAGGCAGACTGTTCCACTCATCAACTACCCTATTTCCAAACCAATACTTTCCTATATCCTTTCTAAATCTAAACTTATCTAACTTGAATCCATTATTGCGGGTTCTCTCTTGGAAGATATCCTCAAGACCTTATTTATATCCCCTTTGTTAATACCCATTTTCCACTTGTATACCTCGATCATGTCTCCCTCATTCTACGTCTTACAAGTGAATGTAATTTTAGGGTCTTCAATCTTTCTTCGTAAGGAAGATTTCTAATGCTATGTATTAATTTAGTCATTCTACGCTGAATGTTTTCTAACGAATTTATGTCCATTCTGTAATATGGAGACCAGAACTGAGCTGCGTAATCTAGGTGAGGCCTTACTAATGATGTATAAAGCTGTAATATAACATCTGGACTTCTGTTGCTAACACTTCTTGATATAAATCCCAGTAATCTATTTGCCTTATTACGTACGCTTAGGCATTGCTGTCTTGGTTTAAGGTTGCTGCTTACCATCACCCCCAAGTCCTTCTCGCAATCTGTATGGCTAAGTTCTACGTTATTTAACTTATAAGTGCTTGGGTTATGGACACTCCCGAGCTTCAGAACCTTGCATTTATCTACATTGAACTGCATCTGCCACTTTTCTGACCAGGAATTGAGTCTGTCTAAATCCTCCTGAAGTTCCCTGACATCTACGTTAGAATCAATTATCCTACCTATCTTCGTGTCGTCGGCGAATTTGCTCATATCACTAGTAATTCCCTCATCAAGGTCATTGATATATATTATAAATAACAATGGGCCTAAGACTGATCCCTGTGGAACACCACTTGTTACAGATCCCCACTCGGATTTAACCCCATTTATGCACACTCTCTGCTTCCTATTGGTGAGCCATGACTCACGACACTAATCAAACCCAGCCCCTCCCACTCATATATTTGTCCAATCTCTTTTTAAAGCCACCCAAGGTCCTAGCCTCTATCACCCTACTCGGAAGATTGTTCCACGCATCTACAACTCTGTTCGAAAACCAGTACTTGCCTATGTCCTTTCTAAATCTAAATTTATCCAATTTAAATCCGTTATTTCTGGTTCTTACTTGGTTCGATATCCTCAGTATTTTATTAATATCTCCTTTGTTTATGCCCATCATCCACTTGTACACCTCGATGATATCTCCCCTCATTCTACGTCTCTCCAGAGAGTGGAGATTCAATGCTCTAAGTCTATCTTCATACGGGAGATTTCTTATACTGTAAATCATTTTAGTCATTCTTCTTTGTATGTTCTCCAATGAATCTATATCCATCCTGTAGTAAGGAGACCAAAACTGACCTGCCTAGTATGGGCCAACAGGCCTGCTGCAGTGTTCCTCCTTTCTTATGTTCTTATGTTCTTATGCGTGGAACAATCTTATGAAACAGCTGGACCGACTGAAACAAAATAAATCGCCGGGTCCTGATGAGATTTTTGCAAGGGTTCTTAAGGAATGCAAAATGGAACTCTGTGAACCAATATCTAACATTTTTAATTTATCTCTTCAAACAGGTGTAGTGTCTGATATGTGGAAGATGGCTAATGTAATTCCTATTTTTAAAGCAGGGGACAAGTCACTACCGTCTAACTACCGCCCAATAAGCCTGACCTCAATTGTAGGCAAATTACTAGAGTCAATTATAGCTGATATTATTAGAAGCCATCTAGATAACCATAATTTGATTAATGATACCCAGCATGGATTCACGAGGGGCCGTTCCTGCCTATCTAATTTATTAACCTTCTTCAGTAAAGCTTTTGAGGCTGTTGATCACGATAAAGAATTCGATATTGTATATTTAGACTTTAGTAAGGCTTTTGATAGAGTACCGCACCAGAGACTGTTAAAGAAAGTGGCAGCTCATGGCATTGGGGGAAAAGTGCTGTCATGGATCGAGTCATGGCTCACCAATAGGAAGCAGAGAGTGTGCATAAATGGGGTTAAATCCGAATGGGGACTTGTAACAAGTGGTGTTCCACAGGGATCAGTCTTAGGCCCATTGTTATTTATAATATATATCAATGACCTTGATGAGGGAATTACTAGTGATATGAGCAAATTCGCCGACGACACGAAGATAGGTAGGATAATTGATTCAAACATAGATGTCATAGAACTTCAGGAAGATTTAGACAAACTTAATTCATAAGAACATAAGAACATAAGAAAGGAGGAACACTGCAGCAGGCCTGTTGGCCCATACTAGGCAGGTCCTTCACAATCCGTCCCACTAACAGAATATTTGCTCAACCCAATTTTCAATGCTACCCAAGAAATAAGCTTTGAAAATTCTACCCACTCATGCGGAGTCCCACTCAAATCCAACCCTCTCACTCATAAGAACATAAGAACATAAGAAAGGAGGAACACTGCAGCAGGCCCGCTGGCCCACACTAGGCAGGTCCCCCACAATCCGTCCCACCAACAGAACACCCGCTCAACCCAATTTTCAATGCTACCCAAGAAATAAGCTTTGACAATTCTACCCACTCATGTGCGAGTCCCACTCAAATCCAACCCCTCTCACTCATGAATTTATCCAACCTAAATTTGAAACTACCCAAGGTCCTAGCTTCAATAACCCTACTAGGCAGACTGTTCCACTCATCAACTACCCTATTTCCAAACCAATACTTTCCTATATCCTTTCTAAATCTAAACTTATCTAACTTGAATCCATTATTGCGGGTTCTCTCTTGGAGAGATATCCTCAAGACCTTATTTATATCCCCTTTGTTAATACCCATTTTCCACTTGTATACCTCGATCATGTCTCCCTCATTCTACGTCTTACAAGTGAATGTAATTTTAGGGTCTTCAATCTTTCTTCGTAAGGAAGATTTCTAATGCTATGTATTAATTTAGTCATTCTACGCTGAATGTTTTCTAACGAATTTATGTCCATTCTGTAATATGGAGACCAGAACTGAGCTGCGTAATCTAGGTGAGGCCTTACTAATGATGTATAAAGCTGTAATATAACCTCTGGACTTCTGTTGCTAACACTTCTTGATATAAATCCCAGTAATCTATTTGCCTTATTACGTACGCTTAGGCATTGCTGTCTTGGTTTAAGGTTGCTGCTTACCATCACCCCCAAGTCCTTCTCGCAATCTGTATGGCTAAGTTCTACGTTATTTAACTTATAAGTGCTTGGGTTATGGACACTCCCGAGCTTCAGAACCTTGCATTTATCTACATTGAACTGCATCTGCCACTTTTCTGACCACGAATTAAGTTTGTCTAAATCTTCCTGAAGTTCTATGACATCTATGTTTGAATCAATTATCCTACCTATCTTCGTGTCGTCGGCGAATTTGCTCATATCACTAGTAATTCCCTCATCAAGGTCATTGATATATATTATAAATAACAATGGGCCTAAGACTGATCCCTGTGGAACACCACTTGTTACAAGTCCCCATTCGGATTTAACCCCATTTATGCACACTCTCTGCTTCCTATTGGTGAGCCATGACTCGATCCATGACAGCACTTTTCCCCCAATGCCATGAGCTGCCACTTTCTTTAATAGTCTCTGGTGCGGTACTCTATCAAAAGCCTTACTAAAGTCTAAATAAACAATATCGAATTCTTTATCGTGATCAACAGCCTCAAAAGCTTTACTGAAGAAGGTTAATAAATTAGATAGGCAGGAACGGCCCCTCGTGAATCCATGCTGGGTATCATTAATCAAATTATGGTTATCTAGATGGCTGTTTCATAATCATTTCGCTAGTGACTGTGATATTACATAATTTATCTTCTTCTGGGCCTCTGTAAAAATTAATTACTGGGACATTATTAATGTCTTCCTGTGTGAAAACCGAGAGAAAATAATTATTAAAAATAGAGCACATATCATTCTCCTTGTCAGTAAGATGCCCAAAGTTATTTTTAAGGGGACCTATCTTATCCCTAACTTTTGTTCTATAAACCTGGAAAAACTTTTGGGTTAGTTTTTGAATCCCTAGCAACTTTAATTTCATAGTCCCGTTTAGCTTTTCTTATTCCCTTTTAACGTCCCTCTTAATGTCAGTATACTGATTTATAAGATGACCCTCACCTCTTTTATGCGCCTATAAATTCCTTTCTTCTGCCCTAAAAGATATTTGAGCCTATTAGTCATCCATTTTGGGTCATTTCTACTTGATCTAATTTCTTTATACGGTATAAATGTTCTTTGGGCAGCCTGTATAGTGTTAAGAAAACTGTCATATTGATACCTCTCTTCTTCACCCCAGTCCACAGTTGATAAGTGTTCTCTAAGTCCATTATAATCTGCTAAGCGAAAATCTGGGACCATTACTGAATTATCCCTACTATCATACATCCATTCAATGCTAAAGGTAATTGACTTGTGGTCGCTTGAGCCGAGTTCCTCTGTAATTTCTAAATTATTAACAAGGGTTTCCTTGCTTGCCAGAACCAAGTCAAGTAGGTTATTTCCCTTGTAGGTTCTGTTACAAACTGCTTCAAAAGCAATCCTGAACTACTTCTAAAAAGTTGTTAGATTCTAAATTCCCTGTCATGAAATTCCAATCAATCTGACTAAAGTTAAAGTCCCTAGAATTACTACGTTATCGTGTCTTGTGGCCTTAACAATTTCCTCCCAAAGTAGTCTCCTTGTTCCCTATCTAAGTTTGGAGGACGGTAAATCACGCCTAAAATCAATTTTCACACCCCCCTGAAAATTCTATCCAGACAGACTCTGTATGTGTTAATTCAGACTTTATACCCGTTTTTATGCAACAATTTAAATGATCACGGACATAGAGTGCCACCCCACCCCTTTCCCGATACTTCTGTCTACTTGGAACAATTTAAAACCCTGAATGTGACATTCGGCAGGCAAGTCCCGATTTTTCATATTAAACCATGTCTCAGTTATTGCAAAAACATCAATATTACCCGTACTGAAGCTCGGGAGTGTCCATAACCCAAGCACTTATAAGTTAAATAACGTAGAACTTAGCCATACAGATTGCGAGAAGGACTTGGGGGTGATGGTAAGCAGCAACCTTAAACCAAGACAGCAATGCCTAAGCGTACGTAATAAGGCAAATAGATTACTGGGATTTATATCAAGAAGTGTTAGCAACAGAAGTCCAGAGGTTATATTACAGCTTTATACATCATTAGTAAGGCCTCACCTAGATTACGCAGCTCAGTTCTGGTCTCCATATTACAGAATGGACATAAATTCGTTAGAAAACATTCAGCGTAGAATGACTAAATTAATACATAGCATTAGAAATCTTCCTTACGAAGAAAGATTGAAAACCCTAAAATTACATTCACTTGTAAGACGTAGAATGAGGGGAGACATGATCGAGGTATACAAGTGGAAAATGGGTATTAACAAAGGGGATATAAATAAGGTCTTGAGGGTATCTCTCCAAGAGAGAACCCGCAATAATGGATTCAAGTTAGATAAGTTTAGATTTAGAAAGGATATAGGAAAGTATTGGTTTGGAAATAGGGTAGTTGATGAGTGGAACAGTCTGCCTAGTAGGGTTATTGAAGCTAGGACCTTGGGTAGTTTCAAATTTAGGTTGGATAAATTCATGAGTGAGAGGGGTTGGATTTGAGTGGGACTCGCGCATGAGTGGGTAGAATTGTCAAAGCTTATTTCTTGGGTAGCATTGAAAATTGGGTTGAGCAAATATTCTGTTAGTGGGACGGATTGTGAAGGACCTGCCTAGTATGGGCCAACAGGCCTGCTGCAGTGTTCCTCCTTTCTTATGTTCTTATGTTCTTATGTTCTAAAAGGAGTAAATTCTTAGGTAGTGGTGGTTTTGATAAGGACCTGCCTTGTATGGGCCAGTAGGCCTTCTGCAGTGTTCCTCCATTCTTATGTTCTTAACTTCATTAAAAGAGTCTTGGTCGGGAGTTAAGAACATAAGAACATAAGAAAGGAGGAACACTGCAGCAGGCCTGTTGGCCCATACTAGGCAGGTCCTTCACAATCCATCCCACTAACAGAATAATTGCCCAACCTAATTTTCAATTCTACCCAAGAAATAAGCTTTGAAGATTCTATTAACTCAAGTGCGAGTCCCACTCAAATCCAACCCCTCTCACTCATGAATTTATCCAACCTAAATTTGAAACTACCCAAGGTCATAGCTTCAATGACCCTACTAGGCAGACTGTTCCACTCATCAACTACCCTATTTCCAAACCAATACTTTCCTATATCCTTTCTAAATCTAAACTTATCCAATTTGAATCCATTATTGCGGGTTCTCTCTTGGAGAGATATCCTCAAGACCTTATTTATATCCCCCTTATTAATACCCATCTTCCACTTATATACCTCGATCATGTCTCCCCTCATTCTTCGTCTTACAAGTGAATGTAATTTAAGGGTCTTCAATCTTTCTTCATACGGAAGATTTCCAATGCTATGAATTAACTTTGTCATCCGTCGCTGAATGCCCTCCAACGAACCCATATCCACTCTGCAAAATGGAGACCAGAACCGAGCTGCACAATCCAGGTGAGGCCCCACCAATGATGCACAAAGCTGTAATATAACCGCTGGACTTCTGTTGCTTACACTTCTTGACTTCGACTTTCTACAAGATTGATGGCTCTAGGATGCTCTGACAGGAGACGTGTCGACCAGGTGCTTCAGGTCCCTGGTGATGGACCAGGTGCTTCGGCTCCTTCAGTGCCCTGGTGATGGACCGGGTGTTTCGGCTCCTTCAGTGCCCTGGTGATGGACCGGGTGTTTCGGCTCCTTCAGTGCCCTGGTGATGGACCAGGTGCTTCGGCTCCTTCAGTGCCCTGGTGATGGACCGGGTGCTTCGGCTCCTTCAGTGCCCTGGTGATGGACCGGGTGCTTCGGCTCCTTCAGTGCCCTGGTGATGGACCAGGTGCTTCGGCTCCTTCAGTGCCCTGGTGATGGACCGGGTGCTTCAGCTCCTTCAGTTCGCTCTTTGGTAGTGCCCTGATTATCGGATGGATGGAGTAGAAGTTGGGTTGGAAAGGTGTTTTTGTTTGTGGGATTGGTTTAGGGTTTGAGGGGGACCTGCCTAGTGTGGGCCGGTTGGCCTGCTGCAGTGTTACTTCCTTCTGTAATCTTATGAGAGAGTGGTTAGATTTGAGCGGGACTTGGAGGGTTGTGAAGGTTGCTTGGGTGCCGCTGGGGATGGGATTGGCAAATATTTTTGTTGGTGGGTTGGTTTTGACATGGATCTGCCTAGTATGGGCCAGTAGGCCCATACTATTTACAGCACTTACCACTCGAGAAGGCTGGGTAGTACTGTACACTTCAGAATTCTTCTGGGCTGAATCTAATGCTCTTGCCTGGTCAAGGGTAGTGGCTAAGTCCAGAGTTTTATTCTCCAATAAACGCTGCCTTATTATTGGTGATTGCAGGCCACTGATAAAAGCATCCCTGATGGACTCTTCACAATACTGAGAAGCTGTCACCGCTCGGAAGTTACAGTCCTTACCTAATATTTTCAATGCTTGAAAGTATTCCTCTAAGGATTCACCAATCTGCTGGCGGCGAGTTGCAAGACGATATCGTGCAAAGATTTCATTTGTGGGCTTAATATACTGAGACTTGAGGGCATTGATAGCCTCTTCATAGGTATTACACTCAGAAATAACCTCATAGATTTTAGGTGATACAAAGTTGATGAGCAGGCTTAGTTAACATAAGAACATAAGAAAGGAGGAACACTGCAGCAGGCCTGTTGGCCCATACTAGGCAGGTCCTTCACAATCCGTCCCACTAACAGAATATTTGCTCACCCAATTTTCAATGCTACCCAAGAAATAATCTTTGACAATTCTACCCACTCATGCCGAGTCCCACTCAAACCCAAACCCCCTCTCACTCATGAATTTATCCAACCTAAATTTGAAACTACCCAAGGTCCTAGCTTCAATAACCCTACTAGGCAGACTGTTCCACTCATCAACTACCCTATTTCCAAACCAATACTTTCCTATATCCTTTCTAAATCTAAACTTATCTAACTTGAATCCATTATTGCGGGTTCTCTCTTGGAGAGATATCCTCAAGACCTTATTTATATCCCTTTGTTAATACCCATTTTCCACTTGTATACCTCGATCATGTCTCCCCTCATTCTACGTCTTACAAGTGAATGTAATTTTAGGGTCTTCAATCTTTCTTCGTAAGGAAGATTTCTAATGCTATGTATTAATTTAGTCATTCTACGCTGAATGTTTTCTAACGAATTTATGTCCATTCTGTAATATGGAGACCAGAACTGAGCTGCGTAATCTAGGTGAGGCCTTACTAATGATGTATAAAGCTGTAATATAACCTCTGGACTTCTGTTGCTAACACTTCTTGATATAAATCCCAGTAATCTATTTGCCTTATTACGTACGCTTAGGCATTGCTGTCTTGGTTTAAGGTTGCTGCTTACCATCACCCCAAGTCCTTCTCGCAATCTGTATGGCTAAGTTCTACGTTATTTAACTTATAAGTGCTTGGGTTATGGACACTCCGAGCTTCAGAACCTTGCATTTATCTACATTGAACTGCATCTGCCACTTTTCTGACCACGAATTAAGTTTGTCTAAATCTTCCTGAAGTTCTATGACATCTATGTTTGAATCAATTATCCTACCTATCTTCGTGTCGTCGCGAATTTGCTCATATCACTAGTAATTCCCTCATCAAGGTCATTGATATATATTATAAATAACAATGGGCCTAAGACGATCCCTGTGGAACACCACTTGTTACAAGTCCCCATTCGGATTTAACCCCATTTATGCACACTCTCTGCTTCCTATTGGTGAGCCATGACTCGATCCATGACAGCACTTTTCCCCAATGCCATGAGCTGCCACTTTCTTTAACAGTCTCTGGTGGGTACTCTATCAAAAGCCTTACTAAAGTCTAAATAAACAATATCAATTCTTTATCGTGATCAACAGCCTCAAAAGCTTTACTGAAGAAGGTTAATAAATTAGATAGGCAGGAACGGCCCTCGTGAATCCATGCTGGGTATCATTAATCAAATTATGGTTATCTAGATGGCTTCTAATAATATCAGCTATAATTGACTCTAGTAATTTGCCTACAATTGAGGTCAGGCTTATTGGGCGGTAGTTTGACGGTAGTGACTTGTCCCCTACTTTAAAAATAGGAATTACATTAGCCATCTTCCACATATCAGACACTACACCTGTTTGAAGAGATAAATTAAAAATGTTAGATATTGGTTCACAGAGTTCCATTTGCATTCCTTAAGAACCCTTGCAAAAGCTCATCAGGACCCGGCGATTTATTTTGTTTCAGTCGGTCAGCTGTTTCATAATCATTTCGCTAGTGACTGTGATATTACATAATTTATCTTCTTCTGGGCCTCTGTAAAAATTAATTACTGGGATATTATTAATGTCTTCCTGTGTGAAAACTGAGAGAAAATAATTATTAAAAATAGAGCACATATCGTTCTCCTTGTCAGTAAGATGCCCAAAGTTATTTTTAAGGGGACCTATCTTATCCTAACTTTTGTTAGGGATAAGAGAAAACTCTCAGAAGAAAAGCTAAACGAGACTACGAAATTAAAGTTGCTAGGGATTCGAAAACTAACCCAAAAAGTTTTTCAGGTGTATAGAACAAAGTTAGAGATAAATGGTCCCTTAAAAATATTATGGGTATCTTATGACAAAGAGAATGAAATTGCTCTATTTTTAATAATTATTTTCTCTCGGTTTTCACTCAGGAAGACATTAATAATATCCCAAGAGTGGTATTTTAGTGGGCTGAAGAGATAAATTATGTAGTATCACAGTCACTAGCGAAAAGGTTATCAAACAGATAGACCGTTTGAAGCAAAATAAATCGCCAGGCCCTGATGAGCTTTTTCAAGGGTTCTTAAGAATGCAAAATAGAACTCTGTGAACCCTTAACAACATTTTTAACCTATCTCTTCAAACAGGTGTAGTGCCGGATCGTGGAAGATGGCTAATGTAATTCCTATTTTTAAAGCAGGGGACAAGTCGTTACCATCAAATTACCGCCCAATAAGTCTAACATCAATTGTAGGCAAATTACTAGAGTCGATTATAGCTGATAACCAAGAAGCCATCTCGATAGGCATAATTTGATTAATGATACTCAGCATGGATTCACCAGGGGCCGTTCCTGCCTAACTAATTTGTTAACTTTTTCAGTGGGGCTTTTGAGGCAGTTGATAATGATAAAGAATTCGATATCGTTTATTTGGTTTTAGTATAGGCTTTTGATAAGTACCACATCAGAGAATGTTAAAGAAAGTGGCTGCTCATGGCATTGGGGAAAAGTGTTGTCATGGATCGAGTCATGGCTACCAATAGGAAGCAGAGGGTGTGCATAAATGGGGTTAAATCGGGTGGGGATCTGTAACAAGTGGCGTTCCTCAGGGATCGGTTTTGGGCCCGTTGTTGTTTATAATATATATAAATGACCTTGACGAGGGAATTTCTAGTGATATGAGCAAATTCGCTGATGACACATAAGAACATAAGAACATAAGAATGGAGGAACACTGCAGAAGGCCTACTGGCCCATACAAGGCAAGTCCTTATCAAAACCACCACACCTAAAATTTATTCCGTACTCACGACACAAATCAAACCCAGCCCCTCCCACTCATATATTTGTCCAATCTCTTTTTAAAGCCACCCAAGGTCTAGCCTCTATCACAGTACTCGGAAGATTGTTCCACGCATCACAACTCTGTTCGAAAACCAGTACTTGCCTATGTCCTTTCTAAATCTAAATTTATCCAATTTAAATCCGTTATTTCTAGTTCTTACTTGGTTCGATATCCTCAGTATTTTATTAATATCTCCTTTGTTTATGCCCATCATCCACTTGTACACCTCGATGATATCTTCCCTCATTCTACGTCTCTCCAGAGATGGAGATTCAACTCTCTAAGTCTATCTTCATGGGAGATTTCTTATACTGTAAATCATTATAGTCATTCTTCTTTGTATGTTCTCCAATGAATCTATATCCATCCTGTAGTAAGGAGACCAAAACTGGGCTGCATAATCCAAATGAGGTCTCACTAGTGATGTATAGAGCTGTAAAATAACTTTTGGACTTCTGTTCTTATACTTCTTGAAATAAATCCTAGTAATCTGTTAGCCTTATTGCGCACACTTAGGCACTGTTGTCTTGGCTTTAGATTTCTGCTTACCATGACTCCCAAGTCTTTTTCACATTCTGTATGATCAAGCTCAACTTCACCTAGTTTATAAATTCGAGGATATTTTCATTACCAAATAGGATAATCGATTCAGACGTAGATGTCAGTGAACTACAGGAGGATTTAGACAAACTCAATTCCTGGTCAGAAAAATGGCAGATGCAGTTCAATGTAGATAAATGCAAAGTTCTAAAGCTCGGGAGTGTCCATAACCCAAGCACTTATAAGTTAAATAACGTAGAACTTAGCCATACAGATTGAGAAGGACTTGGGGGTGATGGTAAGCAGCAACCTTAAACCAAGACAGCAATGCCTAAGCGTACGTAATAAGGCAAATAGATTACTGGGATTTATATCAAAGTGTTAGCAACAGAAGTCCAGACGTTATATTACAGCTTTATACATCATTAGTAGGCCTCACCTAGATTACGCAGCTCAGTTCTGGTCTCCATATTACAGAATGGACATAAATTCGTTAGAAAACATTCAGCGTAGAATGACTAAATTAATACATAGCATTAAAATCTTCCTTACGAAGAAAGATTGAAGACCCTTAAATTACATTCACTTAAGACGTAGAATGAGGGAGACATGATCGAGGTATCAAGTGGAAAATGGGTATTAACAAGGGGATATAAATAAGGTCTTGAGGGTATCTCCAGAGAGAACCGCAATAATGGTTCAAGTTAGATAAGTTTAGATTTAGAAAGGATATAGGAAAGTATTGGTTTGGAAATAGGGTAGTTGATGAATGGAACAGTCTGCCTAGTAGGGTTATTGAAACAAGGACCTTGAGTAGTTTAAATTTAGGTTGGATAAATTCATGGTGAAAGGGTTGGTTTGAGTGGAATTGCACATGAGTAAATAAAATTATCAAAGCTTATTTTTGGGTAGCATTGAAAATTAGGTTGAACAAATATTCTGTTGGTGGGATGGAATGTGAAGGACCTGCCTAAATGGGCCAACAGGCCTGCTGCAGTGTTCCCCCTTTCTTATGTTCTTATGTTCTTAAGTTTTCGAAAGTCTTAAACCAGTGCTTCCATTCCTGAGAGCCGTTGATACACTGAATCAGAATCAGCCTCTCAGGTTTCAGTAAACGCTCCATGTTGCAGTGTAGTCTAGCTCAGAATCGCCACCAGGTAGCCCAGGATATTTGTGTTCAATAAATTGTTGTGATAAAACACAGACCTTATTCCTAGGCTTTATTGAACACAAAATCCACTGTACATGTCTGCAACAGAAGAAAATACATCTACTGACTGCTGCTGGGACCGGTGATGTAAGGTGCATATGTCCTCAGAAAAGATACTGGCGACATATTTAACACCATGTAATCTGCATCACATAAGAACATGAACATAAGAAAGGAAGGACACTGCAATTCCATCCCCCTAACAGAAAATTTTTTCAAAATTTTCAATCTGCCCAAAAAAAAGCTTTGAAATTTTTTTTCTCATGTGCAATTCCCCCAAATCCAACCCCCTTTTCCCCAGAATTTATCCAACCTAAAATTTTAAAAATACCCAAAAGGGCCTTGCTTCAAAAACCCCTGCGACTGTTCCCTCATCAATACCCCTTTTCCCAAACCCTACTTTTAATCCTCAAATCTAACTTTCTTAAAAACCCTTTGGGTTCTCTCTTGGGAAATCCCTCAAGATTTTATCCTTTGTTAATCCCCTTTTTTTTTATCCTCGATCATGTCTCCTCATTCTCTCTTTCAAGTAATGTAATTTTGGGGCTTAATTTTCTTCAAGGAAATTTCAATCTATGTATTAATTTAGTCATTCTCGCGAATTTTTTCTAAAATTTATGTCCCTTCTGTAATATGGAGACCAGAACTTTGGCTGCTAATCTAGGTGACCTTACTAATGATTTAAAACTGTAATATAACCTCTGGACTTTTTTGCTAACCTTCTTGATATTCCCCTTCTTTTGCCTTATTCCCCTTAGGATTGCTGTCTTGGTTTAAGGTTGCCTTACCACCCCCAAGTCCTTCTAATCTTTTTTTAAGTTCTACATTTCAAAGTGCTTGGGTTATGGACACTCCCAGCTTGAACCTTTCATTTATCCATGAACTGCATCTCCCTGACCCCAATTAATTTTCCAAATCTTCCGATTCCCAGATTTTGTTTGAATCAATTTTCCTATATTTTCCCAAAAAAAAAAGAACCAAGAAAGGAGGAACCTGAAGGCCTACTGGCCCATACAAGGCAGGGCCTTATCAAAAACCACTACCTAAGAATTTCTCCTGTACTCCGACACAAAAAAAAGCCCCCCCACTCTATTTTTGTCCCAAACTCTTTTAAAAACCCCCCAAGGTCCCAGCCTCTATCACCCCCACTCGGAAGATTTTCACCCTCTACAACTCTGTTCGAAAACCAGTACAACATAAAAACATAAGAATGGAGGAACACTGGAAGGGCCACTGGCCCATAAAGGGAGGTCCTTTTAAACCCACACCTAAATTTACTCCTGTACTCCGACACTAATCAAACCCCGCCCCCCCCACTCTATATTTGTAATCTCTTTTTTAAAACCACCAAGGTCCCAACCCCTATCACCCTAATCGGAAGATTGTTCCCGCATCTAAACCCGTTCCCCGTACTTGCCCTTTTCCTTTTTAAATCTAAAATTTTCCCAATTTTAAAACCGTTATTTCTCGTTCTTATTTGGGTTTATATCCCCAGTATTTTATAATATCTCCTTTGTTTATCCCA
>WNWK01045300.1:0-14781 GCA_009830355.1 Cherax destructor
ATATTTGGTCATCGTTCTATGTGGATGACTTTGCTATAGCTTGTGCAGGTGCTGACTGTCACCTCATTGCAGTTTCCCTCCAGCATGCCATCAACTGGGTTTCTGATTGGGCCACCACTCACGGATTTTAATTTTCTAGTAACAAAACTCATCAAATTACGTTTACTAGACGTTCAGTGGTCTCTGACCATCCATAAATAAAATAAAAAAAATAAAATACTTTATTGAGACATTGTACAATTATATATGGTAAAAATAGTTATACATAATTATTACATAGTTATTACTTAGTTATTAATGAGATGTACATGAAAAAAGGCCCTAATATGTTGTGCATTGCGGGCATTCTTAGGACTACTTAATTCTAGACTACATGGTAAAAAGTTATGGTTGATAATTTATAAAATAAGTAAAGTTGCATAGCTAAGTTATAAAGTTTGAATATAAGTTGAACATATCAATTAATTGTAGCAATGCAACTAATTGAGTGAGATAACAATTTAAAACAATTAATTGCATTGCAGTTAGTTTACGTGGTCATTATAATGTAAGTGTTGTGGAAATAATTAGCTAAGTATGTAATATTCATAACAGGTTTTACATTCAATTGATTAGTCAGGTTTTTACGTTAAGTAATTATTCTACTTTGCTGGGAATGTTTGATATTGAGCAATTAGTTTTGGGTGAGAAGGTGGTTTTTTAGCATCGTTTTGAATTGGGGTACAGGTAGGGTTTCTTTGGCAATGACAGGTAATGAATTCCAAATTTTCGTGCCTTTTATATGCATTGATGGACACGGGGAACATCGAGGAGTGATCTGTGTCTAGTGTTATGGTCATGTGTCCTGTTAAAATTGGTAAGGAGAAGTTTGAGTGGTGGGTTAATATATGCATAGAGTGTTCTATGTATGTAATAGGCACAGTAGAAAGTATGGATGTCTTGTATGGTGAGTAAGTTTAGGTTTTTGAATATTGGTGGAGTATGTTGTCTGGAGTGAGAATTTGTTATCATTCTAACTGCTGCCTTTTGTTGTGTTATTAGTGGTCTGAGATGAGTTATTGATGTAGAGCCCCATGCGCAGATTCCATAGGTGAGGTAGTGGTAAATGAGTGAGTGATATAGGGTAAGGAGAGCTGGTTGTGGAACATAGTACCGTATCTTGGATAGTATTCCCACGGTTTTTGAGACTTTCTTGGAGATTTGTTGTATATGTGTCTGAAATTTGAGGCCACTGTCAAGATGGATTCCTAAGAATTTTCCCTCTGTGAGTTTTGTGATAGGGGACCCGTTTATCATTATGTTAAGTGGTGCGTTTGTAGCTCTGTTCCCAAACTGGATAAAATAGGTTTTATCAATATTGAGAGTAAGTTTGTTGGTCATCATCCAGGTAGATATTTTCTGCAATTCAGTATTTGCAGTGTTGGCTAGTGTATCTGGGCTTGGGTGAGAGATAACGTATGTAGTGTCATCTGCAAAAAGTATGGGTTTGAGTAGTTGAGATGCATTTGGTAGGTCGTTGATGTAAATGAGAAAGAGTAGTGGGCCAAGAACACTTCCCTGTGGGACACCTACGGTAATAGTTTGCGCGGTGGAGCTAGCTCCATTTGTGTACACATATTGGTTTCTGTTGCTAAGGTATGATTTTAGGTAGTTTAGGGAGTGTCCTCTTATACCATAGTGTGATAATTTTAAGTGTAACAGATCATGGTCAACTGTATCAAAAGCTTTACGTAAATCAATGAAGATTCCCACTGGGATTTCTTTTTTCTCAAGGGCGGTGTAAATTATTTCTAACATGTGTATAATGGCATCATTTGTATTTTTATTAGGCCTGAATCCAAATTGACAGTGGTTGAGTACGTTGTTGAAGGGGTAAGTTAGATATCGGCCTGTAGTTATTCAGGTCTGCTTGATCTCCTCCCTTATGTATTGGGGTGACCCTCGCTATTTTGAGTATTGATGGGAAGGTAGAGGATTCAATGGATTTGTTAAAAGTGTTGCAATAATTGGTGAGAGAACTTGAGAGGCTTTTTTGTATATATAAGGTGGTAAGTTATTTAGGTCACCTGCTTTGTTTTTTAATGTGTTGATTATAAGTGAAACTTCTATTGGGTTGGTTGGGGCAAGGAATAGTGTGTTCGGATAGGTGCCAGTGAGATAGTCGTTAGGTGGAGTATTTGAACTTGGGATTTTGCTTGCCAGCTTTTTACCTATGGTGGAGAAGAAATCATTGAGTTTGTTTGCTGTTTCAATAGGTGGGAGTACGGGTTCATCTGGTTTTGTTAGCTTGATAGTTCTGTTTGTGGATATTTTTTTTTGTTCCTAGAATTTCATTGTACCTATACGGCTCACGTATCCCAGAACGTGATACAGTCAGGTTTCTCGGCCTCCTGTTCGACCGTCGATTGTCCTGAAAACCTCACATTACCTCTCTGAAGGCAACTTGTCACACCAGGCTGAACCTTCTTAAAACCCTCGCACATCTTTCATGGGGGGCTGATCGTAGAACCCTCCTTCGCCTACATTCAGCCCTAATTTTGTCAAAACTCGATTATGGTGACCAGATATATTCTGCGGCCTCCCCTGCTACTCTTTCCATCCTTAATCCCGTCCATCACCAGGGATTACGCTTATGCCTTGGTGCATTTCGTTCTTCCTCGGTTGAGAGCCTCTATATAGAAACGAACATTCCATCCTTATCCGATCGTCGTGATGCACATTGCATTCGCTATTTTGTTCTCTCTCATGACCTCCGCAATCCTTCCATGTATAGGATTGTTACAGATGTTAGTAGGCGCTCTTTATTTGTTCGTCGCCCCTGCTTACTTCGTCCCTTTTCTCTTCGTCTACATTCACTCCTGTCTTCCTTTCAGCTCCCACCTCTATATGTTCATGTAACATCTCCCTTTCCCCTACCCCCTTGGGAAGTTCCTACTGTCCGTGTCTGTTCTATTCCTCTACCTTGCGCTAAAGCCCAACTACCTACGGCGGCTTCTCGTTCTTTCTTTCTAGACCACTTCCGTTCTCATTCCCATGCCATCGCAGTATACACTGATGGTTCAAAGTCATCTGACGGCGTCGGATTCGCAGCAGTGTTTCCGGACAGCGTTGTACGAGGGCATCTATTACCCTCGGCTAGCATATTTACTGCTGAATTGTATGCCATTCTTGTATTGCATCTATGCCTGAGTCACCATTTGTGGTCGTTTCAGACTCCCTTAGTGCTTTACAGGCTATCCGTAAAATTTATACACCTCACCTTCTAGTTCTTTGTATCCACCTTTGGTTACGCCGTATCTTTAGCAAGCATAAAGATATTGTTTTTTGTTGGGTCCCTGGTCATGTTGACGTACAGGGCAATGAACAGGCAGACACTACTCCGCGGTCAGCAGTACATGACCTTCCAGTTTCATATAGAGGTGTTCCTTTCACGGACTATTTTGCGGTCATTGCTACCCACCTTCGCACCCGTTGGCAACAACGCTGGTCTGACCTGCTGAATAACAAACTTCATTCTATTAAACTGGTTATAGGTTTCTGGCCTTCTTCTTGTCACCAATGTCGAGGTTGGGAGACTACTCTCTCCCGTCTTCGCATCGGCCACACTCGTCTTACTCACGGGTATCTCATGGAGAGGCTCCTTGCCCCTCTCTGTGAGCATTGTCAAGTTCCAGTGTCTGTTCGACATATCCTGTTGGACTGCCCACTCTATCAACAAGCACGCAGAATTTACCTCCAACGACGTCTTCGCTCTGCGGCCCTTTCTTTACCTTCCCTTCTTGCAGATGGACCCTCCTTTAATCCTGACTCTCTCATTGACTTTTTGACAGAACAAAAGTTAGAGATAAGATAGGTCCTCTTAAAAATAATGATGGGTATCTTACTGACAAAGAGAATGAAATGTGCTCTATCTTTAATAATTATTTTCTCTCGGTTTTCACTCAGGAAGACACTAATAATATCCCAAGAACTAGGTATTTTAGTGGGCCTGAAGAAGATAAATTATGTAGTATCACAGTCACTAGTGAAATGGTTATCAAACAGATAGCCCGTTTGAAGCAAAATAAATCGCCAGGTCCTGATGAGCTTTTTTCAAGGGTTCTTAAGGAATGCAAAATGGAACAAGTGTTGCATATGTGTCTAATTTACCAACTCGTCGGTTCTCTGAACCATTCATTCACATCCTGTCTGACACTGCAACATCTTGGTATCTTAATACAGGATTTCTTCGCTTGCCTATTCCTTGGGCACGACCTACTTCCACATTGAACAAATGTGACACCTCCTACAACTGCTGCACCTCTCCTGTCTACAGTATATAAGCTCCCTCTGCTCATATGCTGTTATTCTATTCAAGATTGATGGACTGACAACATCGACTCAAGATTGAGGGACTGACAACCTCACACTTATCCTGTTCTTCACGATTCTTCTTTGTATGGACTGATGAAGCCACTGTGTGGCGAAACGTTTCCTCAATAAAGATACCCAAGTGTTGCATATGTGTCTAATTTACGAAATGGTTATCAAACAGATAGACCGTTTGAAGCAAAATAAATCGCCAGGCCCTGATGAGCTTTTTTCAAGGGTTCTTAAGAAATGCAAAATGGAACTCTGTGAACCCTTAACTAACATTTTTAACCTATCTCTTCAAACAGGTGTAGTGTCTGATACGTGGAAGATGGCTAATGTAATTCCTATTTTTAAAGCAGGGAACAAGTCGTTACTATCAAATTACCGCCCAATAAGTCTAACATCAATTGTAGGCAAATTATTAGAGTCGATTATAGCTGATAACATAAGAAGCCATCTCGATAGGCATAATTTGATTAATGATACTCAACATGGATTCACCAGGGGCCGTTCCTGCCTAACTAATTTATTAACTGGGATGGAGGATATCTGGGGCTGGGATGGAGGATTTCTGGGGCTGGGATGGAGGATATTGTTAGCCGTCTGGACGACATCATGAGAGGTAATGGGAGCAATCCTATTATCTGTCTCAGTGCTGGAGGCAACGATGTTGGCAGACGTAGGAGTGAGGACCTGACTAGCAGGTTTAGGTCAGCAATAGACATAATTAGGAAGAAGGGTGGGAACCCTGTCATATGTGGTATTTTGCCAAGGAGAGGAGTTGGAAATGAATGGCTGTCCAGGGCAATTGGTGTCAATTGCTGGCTGGACAAATACTGTAAGGAAAATTCAGTAACATTCATTGACAACTGGGACCTCTTCTATGGCAGAAATGACATGTATGCCAGGGATGGGGTTCACTTATCCAGGTCTGGGGTGGGGGCACTGGCAACTGCAGTGGAGGGAGCTGTTAGGGCTTTAAACTAGAAATAGTTAGTGGTATGGGTTTTGGGGGAAAAACAGAGAAGTCCCAGTGCAGTAATATTATAAGTTGTAGGAGAACTAGTAATAGGCAGAATAAGGTGGATAGTGGAAAGCTAGTGACACTAGATGACAAGGACAGTAATAGGTATAATGGAAAAACAGAGATGAGCAGGAAGGGTAAAGAGAAAGGAGGGTCTCTAAATATATATTACACCAATAGTCGTAGTGCTAGGAATAAGATGGACGAGTTGAGATTAGTTGCAAGTACGGGTAATATTGATGTTTTTGCAATAACTGAGACATGGTTTAATATGAAAAATCGGGACTTGCCTGCCGAATGTCACATTCAGGGTTTTAAATTGTTCCAAGTAGACAGAAGTATCGGGAAAGGGGGTGGGGTGGCACTCTATGTCCGTGATCATTTAAATTGTTGCATAAAAACGGGTATAAAGTCTGAATTAACACATACAGAGTCTGTCTGGATAGAATTTTCAGAGGGGTGTGAAAAATTGATTTTAGGCGTGATTTACCGTCCTCCAAACTTAGATAGGGAACAAGGGAGACTACTTTGGGTGGAAATTGTTAAGGCCACAAGACACGATAACGTAGTAATTCTAGGGGACTTTAACTTTAGTCAGATTGATTGGAATTTCATGACAGGGAATTTAGAATCTAACGACTTTTTAGAAGTAGTTCAGGATTGCTTTTGAAGCAGTTTGTAACAGAACCTACAAGGGGAAATAACCTACTTGACTTGGTTCTGGCAAGCAAGGAAACCCTTGTTAATAATTTAGAAATTACAGAGGAACTCGGCTCAAGCGACCACAAGTCAATTACCTTTAGCATTGAATGGATGTATGATAGTAGGGATAATTCAGTAATGGTCCCAGATTTTCGCTTAGCAGATTATAATGGACTTAGAGAACACTTATCAACTGTGGACTGGGGTGAAGAAGAGAGGTATCAATATGACAGTTTTCTTAACACTATACAGGCTGCCCAAAGAACATTTATCCCGTATAAAGAAATTAGATCAAGTAGAAATGACCCAAAATGGATGAATAATAGGCTCAAATATCTTTTAGGGCAGAAGAAAGGAATTTATAGGCGCATAAAAAGAGGTGAGGGTCATCTTATAAATCAGTATACTGACATTAAGAGGGACGTTAAAAGGGAATAAGAAAAGCTAAACGGGACTATGAAATTAAAGTTGCTAGGGATTCAAAAACTAACCCAAAAGTTTTTTCCAGGTTTATAGAACAAAAGTTAGGGATAAGATAGGTCCCCTTAAAAATAACTTTGGGCATCTTACTGACAAGGAGAATGATATGTGCTCTATTTTTAATAATTATTTTCTCTCGGTTTTCACACAGGAAGACATTAATAATATCCCAGTAATTAATTTTTACAGAGGCCCAGAAGAAGATAAATTATGTAATATCACAGTCACTAGCGAAATGATTATGAAACAGCTGGACCGACTGAAACAAAATAAATCGCCGGGTCCTGATGAGCTTTTGCAAGGGTTCTTAAAGAATGCAAAATGGAACTCTGTGAACCAATATCTAACATTTTTAATTTATCTCTTCAAACAGGTGTAGTGTCTGATATGTGGAAGATGGCTAATGTAATTCCTATTTTTAAAGCAGGGGACAAGTCACTACCGTCAAACTACCGCCCAATAAGCCTGACCTCAATTGTAGGCAAATTACTAGAGTCAATTATAGCTGATATTATTAGAAGCCATCTAGATAACCATAATTTGATTAATGATACCCAGCATGGATTCACGAGGGGCCGTTCCTGCCTATCTAATTTATTAACCTTCTTCAGTAAAGCTTTTGAGGCTGTTGATCACGATAAAGAATTCGATATTGTTTATTTAGACTTTAGTAAGGCTTTTGATAGAGTACCACACCAGAGACTGTTAAAGAAAGTGGCAGCTCATGGCATTGGGGGAAAAGTGCTGTCATGGATCGAGTCATGGCTCACCAATAGGAAGAAGAGAGTGTGCATAAATGGGGTTAAATCCGAATGGGGACTTGTAACAAGTGGTGTTCCACAGGGATCAGTCTTAGGCCCATTGTTATTTATAATATATATCAATGACCTTGATGAGGGAATTACTAGTGATATGAGCAAATTCGCCGACGACACGAAGATAGGTAGGATAATTGATTCAAACATAGATGTCATAAGAACATAAGAACATAAGAAAGGAGGAACACTGCAGCAGGCCTGTTGGCCCATTCTAGGCAGGTCCTTCACATTCCATCCCACTAACAGAATATTTGTTCAACCTAATTTTCAATGCTACCCAAGAAATAAGAACATAAGAACATAAGAAACATAAGAAAGGAGGAGCACTGCAGCAGGCCTGTTTACCCATACTAGGCAGGTCCTTCACAATCCGTCCCACTAACAGAATATTTGCTCAACCAAATTTTCAATGCTACCCAAGAAATAAGCTTTGACAATTCTACCCACTCATGCGCGAGTCCCACTCAAATCCAGGAAGATTTAGACAAACTTAATTCGTGGTCAGAAAAG
The DNA here is from genome assembly GCA_009830355.1 of Cherax destructor. Taxonomy (NCBI): domain Eukaryota; kingdom Metazoa; phylum Arthropoda; class Malacostraca; order Decapoda; family Parastacidae; genus Cherax; species Cherax destructor. The sequence goes on from WNWK01045300.1 coordinate 7,888, forward strand.
TGGCAGATGCAGTTCAATGTAGATAAATGCAAGGTTCTGAAGCTCGGGAGTGTCCATAACCCAAGCACTTATAAGTTAAATAACGTAGAACTTAGCCATACAGATTGCGAGAAGGACTTGGGGGTGATGGTAAGCAGCAACCTTAAACCAAGACAGCAATGCCTAAGCGTACGTAATAAGGCAAATAGATTACTGGGATTTATATCAAGAAGTGTTAGCAACAGAAGTCCAGAGGTTATATTACAGCTTTATACATCATTAGTAAGGCCTCACCTAGATTACGCAGCTCAGTTCTGGTCTCCATATTACAGAATGGACATAAATTCGTTAGAAAACATTCAGCGTAGAATGACTAAATTAATATAGCATTAGAAATCTTCCCAGAAGAAAGATTGAAGACCCTAAAATTACATTCACTTGTAAGACGGAATGAGAGAAAAGATGAGGTATACAAGTGGAAAATGGGTATTAACAAAGGATATAAATAAGGTCTTGAGGATACCCCCTCCAAGAGAGAACCGAAAATAATGGATTCTAGATAAGTTTAGATTTAGGGATAAAAGTATTGGTTTGGAAATGGGGTAGTGATGAGTGGAACAGTCTGCCTAGTAGGGTTATTGAAGCAAGGACCTTGGATTTTCAAATAAAGGAAACCATGAGAAAAGGGGGTGGATTTGAGTAAATTGCACATGAGTAAATAGAATTATCAAATTTTATTTTGTAGATTAAAAGATTAAGGAACAAATATTCTGTTAGTGGATGGAAGGGAAGGACTGCTGCAGTGTTCCAAGTAAAAAACCAGAAATAACGGATTAAATTGGTAAATTTAGATTTAGAAGACAAGGCATCTTTTTGAACAGAGTTGTAGAGTGGAACAATATTCCGAGTAGGGCTGGGTTTGATTGTTTTAAAAGGAAAAATTTTTAGGGGGGTTTTGATAAGGACGAATGCGTAGCCTTCTAAAGTTCCTCCATCTTATGTTCTTAAACCAGCATTTCAAAGGTTGAAGTCATATTTCGTTAACACATTGCAGACTTTAAATACAAATAAAATGAAACTTTTTTTAAAAAAAAAGCAAATTTTTTGAGGTTAACAAAATGAATGTTGACATATATATATGTAGAATGAACCTATAAGATCCTGTAGGGAAGTTTTAAATTTTGAAGACCCAGAGTAGAGGAATTTTGAAATGAGATAAGGAGGAAGGTTTATGATTTCATTTTTTTGAAAGAGGTCTTGAGTCGTTCGTCGGGAAGGGGGTTTCATCATTTCCCTCTGTTCCTGGAAGGAGGTTCATAGTTTGTTGTTTCTTGAATGAGGTTTATCAGTTCGTTTTTGAATGAGGTTTATCAGTTCGTTGTTTCTTGAAGGAGGTTTATCAGTTGTTTTTTCCCCTGAAGGAGGTTTAATCAGTTCGTTGTTTTTTGGAAGGAGGTTCATAAATTTCCCGTTTTTTCCCGGAAGGAGGTTCATCAGTTCGTTGTTTCGAAGGATTTTCGCAGTATTCTGATAAGGAGGATCAATAGTTTCGCCTGTGCCGTGTGAATTACCGAAGAATCTAACGGGGGGAATGCTCAAACGATAATTCCTGCATAATCCGGCGAATAACGTTAGACACAGATGTAGGTACAAAATGGGATTCATAGGTAGTGAATAATCTTCGACGCAATGTTGAATACCCTTTTTCTAATTTCCCATGCATCTTATTATTGCTTGAAGTAGGGGCAATGGATCACTGATGGTAGTACAAGCCCTAAGAAGGTCAATGAGCAAGTGGCTTGATTGAGAAACACGGCCTTCATATAAGCAACAGAAGCCCAAAAAGGGTTTCGCTCTATACATCATTTAGTAGACCTCATTTGGATTATGCAGCTCAGTTTTGGTCCCCTTTACTACAGGATGGATATAGATTCTTTGGGAGAACATACAAAGAAGAATGACTAAAATGATTTACAGTATAAGAAATCTCCCGTATGAAGATAGACTTTTGAGCATTAACTTTCCCCTCTCTGGAGAGACGTAGAATGAGGGGAGATATCATCGAGGTGTACAATGGATGATGGGCATAAACAAAGGAGATTTTTAATAAAATACTGAGGATATCGAACCATAAGAACCAGAAATAACGGATTTAAATTGGGTAAATTTAAATTTTGAAAGGGCATAGGCAAGTACTGGTTTTCGAACAGAGTTGTAGATGCGTGGAACAATCTTCCGAGTAGGGTGATAGAGGCTAGGACCTGGGTGGCTTTAAAAGAGATTTGGGCAAATATAGAGTGGGAGGGGCTGGGTTTTATTAGTGTTGAGTACAGGAAAAAAATTTTAGGTAGTGGTGGTTTGATAAGGACCTGCCTTTATGGGCCAGTAGGCCTTTTGTGGCCTCCATTCTTATGTTCTTAGTGGGGCGGATTGTGAAGGACCTGTTTGGTATGGGCCAACAGGCCCTGCAGTGTTCCTCCTTTCTTATGTTCTTATGTTCTTATTAAACTTTGTATTGTTGATGCAAAATTTGTATTTAATGATGAGTTTTACACCGAAATTTTGGTATGGCAATGGAAATCCTCTTTTTACCTGTTCTTAGTAATTTATATATGGAATTTTCGAAACAAGATTGTTAACACAATCCTTCCCAATAGAGCTAAGTGGTATAGATATGTTGTTGACATTTTGTACCTTATCCTAAGAATGTAGACATAAACCATTTCCTTGTTAAATTAAATAGCCAACAGGCCTGCTGCAGTGTTCCTCCTTTCTTATGTTCTTTCTATGTTCTTATGTTCTTATAAATTTTACTGTTGAATTCGAAGTAAATAACTCATTGCCCCTTCCTAGATGTTTTTATTATTAAGGGTAACATTGATTTTAAATTTAAAATTTACAGAAAACCTACAAATAATTGTTCCTATGTACACTATTACTCTTCACATCAAGATAGAGTTAAAGTGTGGTTTTTTTCTCTTTTATGTTTTTGAGGCTTTACGTATTTGTAGTCCCAGAGTTCATAGATGAAGAAATCTCTAAAATTTATGAAATAGCTAATGATTTAAAATACCCAAGAAACATAATTGATAAATTTAAAATAGCTAGAAATATTTAAATCCAAAAAAGGGGCAAAACCTTATTCCCAAAAATATGTTGGTTCTCCCTTACCATAAAAACTTGGTTGATATGCCTTCTTTTTTTAAGAATTTTAATATCAAAGTTGTATTTAAAAATCTTGATTTTGATTAATGATTAATGATTAATGATACCCAGCATGGATTCACGAGGGCCGTTCCTGCCTATCTAATTTAAACCTTCTTCAGTAAAGCTTTTGAGGCTGTTGATCACGATAAAGAATTCGATATTGTTTTTAGAACATAAGAACATAAGAACATAAGAAAGGAAACACTGCAGCAGGCCCTGTTGGCCCATACTAGGCAGGTCCTTCACAAAACCATCCACTAACAGAATAATTCCCAAACCTAATTTTCAATTCTACCCAAGAAATAAGCTTTGAAGATTCTATTAACTCAAGTGCGAGTCCCACTCAAATCCAACCCCTCCCCACTCATGAATTTATCCAACCTAAATTTGAAACTACCCAAGGTCCTAGCTTCAATGACCCTACTAGGCAGACTGTTCCACTCATCAATACCCTATTTCCAAACCAATATTTTCCTATATCCTTTCTAAATCTAACTTATCCAATTTGAATCCATTATTGCGGGTTCTCTTTGGAGAGATATCCTCAAGACCTTATTTATATCCCCCTTATTAATCCCATCTTCCACTTATATACCTCGATCATGTCTCCCTCATTCTACGTCTTACATGTGAATGTAATTTTAGGGTCTTCAATCTTTCTTCGTAAGGAAGATTTCTAATGCTATGTATTAATTTAGTCATTCTACGCTGAATGTTTTCTAACGAATTTATGTCCATTCTGTAATATGGAGACCAGAACTGAGGGGAATCTGGGTGGGGTATTTCTTGATGAAAAGCGTAATATAACCTGGACTTCTGTTGCTAACACTTTGATATAAATCCCAGTAATCTATTTGCCTTATTACGTACGCTTAGGCATTGCTGTCTTGGTTTAAGGTTGCCCCTCATCACCCCAAGTCCTTCTCGCAATCTGTATGGCTAAGTTCCCCGTTAACTTATAAGTGCTTAGTTATGGACATCTGACAGAACCTGCATTTATCTACATTAACTGCATCTGCCACTTTTCTGACCACAATTAAGTTTGTCTATTCTTCCTGAAGTTCTATGACATCTTTTTTTTGAATAAATTATCCTACCATTTCTGTTGGCGAATTTGCTCATATCACTAGTAACCCCCTCATCAAGGTCATTGATATATATTATAAATAAAATGGGCTAAGACGGGGCCCTGTGGAACACATAAGAACATAAGAACATAAGAACAGAAGAACACTGCAGCAGGCCTGTTGGCCCATACTAGGCAGGCCTTCACAATCCGTCCACTAACAGAATATTTGCTCAACCCAATCTTCAATGCTACCCAAGAAATGCTTTGACAATTCTACCCACTCATGCGCGAGTCCCTCAAATCAACCTCTCCTCATGAATTTATCAACCTAAATTTGAAACTACCCAAGGTCTAGCTTAAACAACCCTACTAGGCAGACTGTTCCACTCATCAACTACCCTATTTCCAAACCAAATTTTTTTTTCCTATATCCTTTCTAAATCTAAACTTATCTAACTTGAATCCATTATTCGGTTCTCTCTTGGAAGATACCCTCAAGACCTTTTTATACCCCCTTTGTTAATACCCTTTTTCCCCTTGATACCTCGTCATGTCCCCCTCATTCACCTTAAAGGGAAAATTTTGGGGCAATCTTTCTTCTGGAAGATTTCTAATGCTTTTAAATTTAGTCATTCTCGCTGAATTTTTTCTAACGAATTTATGTCCATTCTGTAATATGGAGACCAGAACTGGCGGGGTTTCTAGGTGGGGCCTCCCTTGATGTATAAAGCTGTAATTAATCTGGACTTCTGTTTTTCTTGATATAAACCCCAGTAATCTATTTGCCTTATTTCCTTAGGCTTCTTTTGGTTTAAGGTTGCTTATACCCCAATCCTTCCCCCCTTTTTGGTAAGTTCTACGTTATTTTTATAAGTGCTTGGGGGGGCCCCCCGGGGTTTAAATTTATTTATCTCATTGAACTGCATCTGCCACTTTTCTGACCCAATTGTTTTTAAATCTTCCTAAATTCTATGACATCTATGTTTGAATCAATTCCCCTACCTATCTTTGCGTCGAATTTGCTCATATCCTAGAATTTATCAAGGTCATTGATATAATTATAAATAACAAGGGCCAAACACCCCTTGGAACACCACGTTACAAGCCCCATTGGGATTTAACCCCATTTATGCACCTCTCTTCCTATTGGTGAGCCTCCCCGACCATGACACCCCTTTTTCCCCTGCCAGGGTTTTCCACTTTCTTTAACAGTCTCTGGTGGGTACCCATAAAACCTTAAAAAGTCAAAACAATATCGAATTCTTTATGGACAACGCCTAAAAAGTTTCTGAAAAGGTTAATAAATTGAAGGCAGGGAACCCCCCCGTGAATCCACTGGGGATCATTAATCAAATTTTGGTTATCTAGATGGTTTAATATCCTTAATTGACTCGAATTTCCTTTGAGGTCAGGCTTATTGGGGGGTAGTTGAGGAGTGATTTTTTCTTTAAAAATGAATTTTATTAGCCATCTTCCACTTCCCCACACTAACCGTTTGAAGAGATAAATTAAAAAGAGATATTGGTTCCGGGTTCCATTTTTCATTCCTGGGAAACCCTTAAAAACTCATCAGGACCCCGATTTTTTTTGTTTCAGTCGGTCCCGCTGTTTCATAATCCCTTTTAAAATGGGGACCGGTATTACATAATTTATCTTCTTCTGGGCCTCTGTAAAAATTAATTTCTGGGATATTATTAATGTCTTCCTGTGTGAAAACCGAGGAAAATAATTATTAAAAAAAGAGCACATATCATTCTCCTTTTTCAGTAAGATCCCAAAGTTATTTTTAAAGGGGGCCTATCTTACCTAACTTTTTTTTTCTATAAACCTGGAAAAAAAATTTTGGGTTAGTTTTGAATCCCCAGCAACTTTAATTTCATAGTCCCCTTTAGATTTTTTTTATTCCCTTTTCCCTCCCTTTTTGTCGTATACTGATTTTTTAAATGACCCCCCCTCTTTTTATGGGCCCATAAATTCCCTTTTTTCTGCCCCAAAAGATATTTGAGCCTATTATTCATCCATTTTGGGGCATTTCTATGATCTAATTTCTTTATCGGGGTAAATTTTTTTGGGCAGCCTGTATAGTGTTAAAAAATTCAATTTTTGATACCCTCTTCTTCACCCCAGTCCACAGTTGATAAGTGTTCTCCCAAGTCCCCTTATAATCTGCTTAAAACGAAAATCTGGGACCATTACTGAATTATCCCCCACTATCATACATCCATTCAATGCTAAAAAAGGGAATTGACTTGTGGTCGCTTAGGCCCAGTTCCTCTGTTTTTTAAAATTTTTAACCGGGTTTTCCCCCCAGAACCAAGTCAAGTAGGGTTTTTTCCCCCTTTTGGGGTTTTGCCTGCTTAAAACAATCCCGGAAATACTTCTAAAAAATCGTTAGATTCTAAATTCCCCGTCATGAAATTCCTCAATCTGACTAAAAAATTAAAAATCCCCCAAATTACTACGTTATCTGTTTGTGGCCTTAACAATTTCCTCCCAAAATAGTCTCCCTTGTTCCCTATTTAAATTTGGAGGACGGTAAATCCCGCCTAAAAACTTTTTCACCCCCTTGAAAATTCTATTCCCCCGGGACTCTTTTATGTGTTAATTCAGACTTTTTCAATTTTTTTTCAACAATTTAA
>WNWK01045301.1:0-14781 GCA_009830355.1 Cherax destructor
ATATATATATTGTTTTTAATTATTTTATATGTGAATATTTTTTGTGGAACGGATTAACTGTATTTACATTATTTCTTATGGGAAATAATGGTTCGAATTTCGTAAACTTCGTGTTAAGTACTAGCTCCTGGAACGGATTAATTACGATACTCGGGGTCCACTGTAGTAAGTTTAATGGACATAACAAAGTTTATGATGAATGACAGACCAGTGAAGATTTACAGTAACATAGTGGAATGCAGAATGAAAAAAACAGAAGAGCTCAAATATATCAGAATAGTTAGCTCTTAAGTTAAAGGAAAATGAGAATGCAACATGAGTGTGAGATTTATATACCACAAACAAAAATATATGGCCTATGAAAAAGTAAGAATTAACAACAAGTCAACTTAGTAAACAAAGTGTATAAAAATAAAGCATTTGTACATGATAAAAGTCCTCTGATACAATCAGCAAAATTGTGCATTTTCTTTTTTCTTTTTATAACCTCCAGGAGCCCATTTTAATGCTGCACAATAATGTTCAGTTAAAACTTTTAACCACTATTAAAATAGTAAAGCTTTATAACAAGATTAAATAATGCAGTGGACCCTCGGTTTTCGTACAGCTCCCAACTCGAACAATTATGTAAGTGTATTTTTGTAAGTGCTGTTGTAAGTGTATTTTTGGGGGTCTGAAACGACTAATCTAACTTACATTCGTCCTTATGGGAACAAATTCGTTCGGTAACAGTATTCTGGAAAGAATTATCAACGAAAACCGAGGGTCCGCTGTATTAGTTTTGCTTCTTTGAAGCAATAAATATAAGTTACATTTAATGAATTAGGTTCAAGTAATGAAATAAGTTATTATCAACAGCAAAATACATGAAGCACACTAATATTTAATACATGTACATGGAGATAAATTTTTAGTGAATACAGTGGACCCCCGGTGTTCGTCCATTTTTCGTAACAGAATGCTGTTCAAGTGCCATTACCAATCGAATTTATTCCCTTAAGAAATAATGTAAAATAGACTAGTCCTTTTAGACCCCCAAAACTACACTTATAAAAGCATTTAAAAAAATACACTTACATAAAAGGGAGTGTTTTGAGCAGGACGAACACCGGGGGTCCACTGTACTGCTGAATGAAATACATATGTAATAATAAACAGTTAGAAACATACCACCTGCGATATAGGTGAATTGGTCTTCCTCTGTGTGATGAAATTATCCAGCTTCCACGCATTCATATTGTCCTCTTGTGGCTGAAGTAATGGAAATATCTTAATGAAAGATTTATAAATGCAGGGATAAATAGGAACAAATTTACACATAAACAGGAATGAATGAAAATAAATAAATAGGATGGTAGACATCCACCACCCTGGGAGGTACTACTGTACTGCCAAATGAGTTTAAGACAGAAAACTGTATTTGTTTTACATGATGGTAGGAGTGCTGGTGTCTTTTTTTTTGTCTCATAAACAAGCAAGACAACCAGTATATCTTGCTACTTTTCCTTACAATTAGGTCACACTACACATGCATGTACACATTTATGTATACACACACGTCTGAGCTTTCTTGGATTTTTTCTTAATAGTTCTTGTTCTTATTTACCCTTCCGTATAACTTATTAAATGTAAAACAGAGAAACTTCATGGAAGCGTTTCCTCTTTATCAAGTCACCCTGCCTCGGTGACTTAAATTCATACATACCTGTCAAATATATAAATATGGAATATTCATATGCATATTTTTCAATAGCTATTTCCTACCAAAGCAGGGGTAGCCCAAAGAAGAAAACACATTTTCCATTAATCATGCAATCACTGTCTCTTCGGAAGTGTGTTGACTTCAAAATATTGAATAATTTATGACTACAATATTCCCACCCTTGCTTCAGTGTGCAGGCATTTTCCCTTCTCACTTTCAGGACTCAAGTCCAACTAACCATTTTCCCTGCACTCTGAAGGAAGGGGTGGGGATAGTGCAATTCAAAGGATTATCTAAACTGCGAAATTACAATGTTTCTTGCAAGAGACTAAATGAATGAATAGCAGTGAATGCGTTTCCTCCTTTTTGGGTCACCCTACCTCCTTTGATACAGTAGGGCCCCACTTATACAGCAAGTTAAGTTCCAGGCTACCGCTGGAAAGTGGACATCACCGGAAAGCAGAACGCAATTTTTTCCACTTATAAATACATATAAATGCCAGATAACAAGTTTACACTAACATATATTAAGTTAGCAATAGAACTATGCATTAGAAACAATAAAAAGTAAAATACACACACAGTACACTTATTACTTACCTTAAAATATTTGTAGTCTTAATGCAGGGTGAGAGGTGAGTAGTATTTATTGTAAGAGGTCAGGTTTGGGAGGTATGGTAGCCAGCCAGGCCACCCCACCCACACGTAATATTCTATGACATTTAAAGCGCCCCAGTGATAAAATGCATATACAGTACACTCATTACTTACCTTAAAATATCTGTAGTCTTAATGTAGGATGAGAGGTGAGTAAACGAGGTAAAACGAATAAATGAGAGAAAACGAGTAAATAAGAGAGGAGAGATGTGGAGAATGTAAACAAGCAGACGAATGTGTCTTGTTTTGGTTCATACACGTTCATCTACACATAACATCTTATATTTATGTTAATTTATTCTACTGTGGGGTGTATCTATCATGTTTATGTGTTATGTAATGTGTATTACATAATTTTTAAAAAAATATCGTAAATGGATTAATGAAAATGTTTATATTAATGTAATATGTGACATTTAATGCGCCTCAGATTATTATTAGGTATTAATATTATTATTAATCATATGGCATTCTCAAGACTAATAAGACACTCATAGTGATTTTAATGTGTACCTGCATGCAATGCACAGTGTGCAAGTTTATTTAGGTACAGGTACGCATAAGTATAATTATCAGAGAATATATAAAACACCTAGGTAGTAGGTTGGTAGACAGCAACAGCCCAGGGAGGTACTACCGTAATGGCAAGTGAGTGTAAAACGAAAGCCTGTAATTGTTTTACATGATGGTAGGATTGCTGGTGTCTTTTCTGTCTCATAAACATGCAAGATTTCAGGTATGTCTTGTTACTTCTACTTACACTTAGGTCACACTACACATTCATGTACAAGCATATATATACACACCCCTCTGGGTTTTCTTCTATTTTCTTACTAGTTCTTTTTCTTATTTCCTCTTATCTCCATGGGGAAGTGGAACAGAATTCTTCCTCCGTAAGCCATGCGTGTCGTAAGAGTCGACTAAAATGCCGGAGCAAGGGCTAGTAACCCCTTCTCCTGTATACATTACTAAAGTTAAAAAGAGAAACTTTTGTTTTTCTCTTTGGGTCACCCCCGCCTTGGTAGGAAACGGCCGATTTGTTGAAATAAAGAAAAGACATATAAAACATGAAATAACTTTAAAATACTTGAAATGCTGAAAAGTTTCCAGACATATTGGAGAAACTCCTAGAACTAACGGAGAATGTAAACAAACTGGGTGGGGTGCGGTGACTGTATTAGAAAGTCTGGTGGAGGGAGCCGTATAGCGAGTTTTGGTCATAATTTGAAATGTCTGTATTAGCGGAACTCTATAAGGCGAAACACTGTAAAGTGGGGACCTACTGTATACCTTTATTCCTTTGATGAGTTCCGAGAGTTTTCCTACTCCCAGACCCTGGCTTTGGACCAGGCTCATCTGTGGGAGATTTCTGATGTATTAAAAAAAATACAGTGGACCCCCGAGTTTCGTAAAAACTTCACTCCTGAAGTCTGCTCAAGCACCATTACCGAACGAATTTACTCTTTTAAGGAAAAATGTCACGTAGGTTAGTCTATTTCAGACCCCCAAAAATACATTTCCACAAGCACTTACAATATTATACTTACATAAGTGTACGATTTCCGGGGTTTACGAAACTCGGGGGTCCACTGTATACAGTACTACTTGAATAAAAGTAACAACATACAGATTTTTGACCTAGATACTGTATTAACATTTTTCTATTTGAATTAGACACATCTTAGGGCAGTGCCTAAATTGCTTTGACTCACCTTAGGAGAGTACTCTGGTTGGTCATCATCAGACGTATTATTCGAAGACACATCTGAATCATCACTGGTATCGTCTGAAGAGGATGATTCTTCTGAAGTCTTTGGTGAAATTGGTGACAGTGGGGGGATGGAGTTTGAAGGTGCCCCTATAGAAGATTGTAGCTGGCTAGCAGGAGTACCAAACTGGGCCGAGTTAGACACTGGCCTGTTATTTACTAATGCACCACTCCTTGCCTGCTATATAAAGTACAATAATAAAATATGTTAGAAGTACCAAGGTGGGTCAAGCTAGACACTGCCTGCTATTTACTATATTTTACCTGTTATATAAAGTGCAATTACAATATAGAACCATTCATAAACATGAAAAAAATCTGAATTTTTCAAACATAATTACATTTTTTCAACCCCAAAATATTACAATGATAAATTAAACATAAGAAAGTATATAACATGCAAAATATTTTTATTTTAAACTTATGTCAATAAGTTATTGTACTATCACTGTTCTACCATTAAATAAAAGTTACCAAAGTAGCTAAAAATATATAAATAACTTTAATCATTTAAAAGCAAATGACTGCTATTATATACTATACTGTAATTAATTACCATGTCGTCATCGCTGTCCTCAGAGAGAATGAGTTCATTGGCATGACTTTCATCACTGAAATGAAGGAAATATTATCCAAGACCATTTCCCTTTGATTCACTCTAAATAAAAACAGTATTTCAAAACTAACTATAGATGAATATAATATACCTCTACAAGACAAGGCAATGACAATCAACCAAATTATTAATAAAAGCCTCATAATATCAAAAAAGAAACAAAATTGGATCTTATAATACTTACAGTGCTTTTGACTGCTTTGAGCGAGACATCTCCAGATTTTTGTCTGAAAGTAAATATTGGAACAAGTTAACATATTGTTGCACATTTTATGCAAAGCAGTTCACTCAAAGTAACTATGTGAAAGTACATTATGTGTACTAGAGATGTATCGGATGTGAAAATTTAGATATCCCTGGATGCGGATGTGTATGAGGATGTCTGTCTTACTTATTTTGCGGATGCGGATGTAAGAAACTGTGCGGATGTTCCGCGGATGTAAGACATTGTGCGGATGTTCCACGGATGCGGATGTAAGACATTGTGCAGATGTTCCGCGGATTTCAGATGCGGATATCTGTTTACAGTAAAATGCGGATGCGGATGTAAGAAATTGTGCGGATGTTGCGCGGATGCGGATATCCGATACATCACTAATGTGTACTATAATCTTATTACAATAACATGAACAAAAGTTTTCTCACTTCCAAGTGTAATGTTTATACAGTACAAAACAGCCTTGTCTCTCCTCAAGTGGCTTTTAGAAAACGATAAACTCAGCACATTACATAAAATATACAAAATGTACTGTAAAAATACAAAATAGTATTGATAACAATAGTACAGTGGTACCCCGGTTTACGATGGTCCCCAAACTCACCCTTTTATGTAAGTTTATTTTTTTAAATGCTTTTGTAAGTGTAATTTTGGGGGTCTAAAAGGACTAGTCTATTTTACAACATTTCTTAAGGAGATAAATTCGTTTGGTAATGGCACTTGAACAGCATTCTGGAATGAAAAAATATCGTAAACCGGGGTACCACTGTATCTGTTAATGGTGCCAATCTCAGATCATGCCTCTTGAAGTGGAAAGTAAATACAGGTAATGCACTAATAAGAACTATTCGATTAAGAAACAATGAAAGCAATGAGAAGAGTGCTGAATACTGAAAGTATGTAAATTTACCTGCCAACTAAAATGTTCACAAGACGGAAAAAACTCCAATCCTACAAACATTTAACAAATTTCCATATCGCAGTCATATAATAAATGATGTATTGTACACGGTTCTTTCTCTCACTGTTAATTACTAATTATTTACAATTTGGGATATACACAGGCAGGATATTCACAAAGTACAGTACTGAAATCACATTTAAAAACAAAATTAAAGGTTACTACAAAAGGCCTATTTGCCCACACTCAACAATTATTGGCTGTACCTGAACAACACATACGTATATATAAACTTTATCTCTCTGTCCACAGCAGGACTCAAACCTGAAAACCTGGCATCAAAATACACAGTACATATACTACTTTATCCACAACGCCAGACTTCAGTTTGGCGTTGTGGAAAAAGTGTGTTAGTTACCATTTTGTCCTAGGCACATGTTGATTAGACACTAGGCCTGTTGTATGTGTGTGTGTGTGTGTGTATGTGTGTAAGGAAACACTTCGAAATGTGTGTGTGTGTGTATATACAGTACATTTCAAATCATTTGACTGAACAGTATTTGCATCTGTGAAGCTACATGGTAATTAATTACTCAAATCTGTAGCCTTCTATTTTTGAACCAGTGTTTACCAATTTCTTCTCAGTACAGTATATACGTATATATATATATATATATACGTATATATATATATATATATATATATACGTATATATATATATATATATATATACGTATATATATATATATATACGTATATATATATATATATATATATATATATATATATATATATATAGTATAAATAAGATTTTGGCCCAAGAAAGAAGCAAATTTATTGAACTCACATCTATGCAGGAATACTGAAAAATAATTGAAGTGCCCAAAATGAAAAAAATTCTGATATTACTTTTACATGCCAAATTTTAGAAAGGCTTTACATGCAATGTTCTTGAAGAATCCTTAATAGGATTTAAATATTTATTTAAATTTGTGGATCATGACTTAAGGATTTTGGAAAAAAAAAAAAAGTAATATGATCAGGTAGATAAAGTAAGGTAAAAGTGAATGTGTGTGTGTGTGGGGTGTGTGTGTGGTGTGTGGTGTGTGTGCGGTGTGTGTGCTTGCGTGTGTGCTTGCGTGTGTGCTTGCGTGTGCGAGCTTGTGTGTCCGCACTTGCATGTGGGTGGGTGTGCACGTGTATGAGGTTGTGCACGCACGTGCTTGCATGTGTGTGCACATGCATGCATGTGTGTGTGCACATGCTTGCATGCATGTGTGTGCACGTGCTTGCATGCATGTGTATGCACGTGCTTGCATGCATGTGTGTGCACGTGCTTGCATGCATGTGTGTGTGCACGTGCTTGCATGCATGTGTGTGTGCACGTGCTTGCATGCATGTGTGTGTGCACGTGCTTGCATGCATGTGTGTGTGCTTGCATGTGTGTGTGTGCTTGCATGTGTGTGTGTGTGTGTCTATTTAATGAATAATTGGCTACATCTCTAATGACATCAAATATAAGTCAGAACACTATGAAATGCAAGCTGTTGCATTAGGAATAGGGTTATTTTCATTTTCTTAAAATTCTATTTTTGTCTACTTTATAAAACCCTTCCATCCACATGTACACATGCTGCCCGTCATTCAAAGCATTTCAAAGAAATGCACATTTCTTTCTTCATAAAATTTCTAATATATGAATACAGCTTTACCATCCATCTCTGTACACTTGCATGATAATTTACACCCATGCTATTGTACGGTGTCCATACCTATAAATTCTACATAATCCAATTGACGGCTATTATTCAGTTTATCCTCAGTAGAACTGGGACATTACTGCATACTGTACTACATACTGTACATACAAGGTGTCTACACCATGGAATTAGTCAATGTGCCTGGTCAGAGCAAATGTAAACAAAGACATGTCATTTCTAGTCCTGCTGATAACGGAATGTTCGCCAGCTCTAATGTTAGGTTATTGTAGGCTTATTTAGCTTTTCTAATTCCACAATATAAATCTCTCTCTGGCAGAACCAACTTAATATCATACATTTTAAACTAGAATTTACCGCCAAAGTAAGCCCAGGACCAGTATTCAATTATTACCCATCAATCTTCCCATGAGCTGAAATATAACATTTTATTATGAATACTTATAAATATACCCCAAAATTTAGAATCCAACTGAGTTTATTTCATAAATTTAATGAGCCCCGTGTATATGGAACTTTTTCAGTTAATTGTATTTACTTACCATTATCACACTCACTTTATTTTGTACATAGATGCTTCGTGGGTTTTTTTTGAGCATCACATTTAAAACTTTATGGAGATTTAAATTTGAGTGAGACTGGTATGATAACCAGTGACAATACGCCTACCTTGAGAATTATTGGAGCTATGGTGGTGGTGATGGTGGTTGTGGCCATGGCCAGTCCTGTGGTAATGGTGGTGGTGGTGATGGTGGTGGTGGTGGTGGGTGCGTGAGGGTAGAGGAAGAGGACGGTGATGATGGTGATGGGCACGGAGGGTGGGCAGATGTTGTGATGCCCTGCTGCTGCTGCCGCCACGGCGGGCAGGCAGGGGCAGCCCCCCTGGCGGCGGTAATGGCCCCTGGTACATGCGCATCCCTCCCTCCTGCCTTACACCGCTGCCCACACCTAGTGTGAGGCAGGGCACCCTTCACTGTACATGTCACACTTGTAGCAGCGCACACAACTCGTCTCTCTCCCGCACATTGCCAGGTGGCGCGAGTACTGTACAACATGAGCACTAGACACTCAGCACCAACACTACGCCAGCATCAACACCAACGCACTTACTGGCGTCACTGCCTCTCTTACGCAACACTCCAGTCCTACCGCCTCGTCGCACTTACAGTCACCACCTTAGCGTGTCGAGCTTATCAGTAATTATCAGGTGTGGCACTTGCTAAGTAGAGGTTTGGTAAGTGTGAGTGTTATGGTGCGTGGCGCTGCCGCTAGGAGCGTACGTGCTGAGGGGAGGCAGGGGGGAGCGTCGCTATGGTAACCGCCTGATCAATGAGGCTCCTCCGCGTCTCCCACCACTGCCGATTATCACCACTTTCTCTTGTCGCTACCTACGACTTCTCCTGTGATACCGCGCACCATCTTCCCCGCCAAATATTAAGCAAGAGTCGCTCCACTGGAGCTACATTAATGAGACGAAAAGTCGTCTTCCTGCGCTAATCTCCACTGACAACCAGGAGTGAACACCACCACTGTTTATCAAATCAAACTTAGCGCCACACATGGGCAACAAAAATCTGGGTGTCCTTCCAGAGACGCGGGAAGACTTTATTTAACAAAACTGGACACATCACCAGTGTGTTGCTATTCAATTCTAGATTACAGTTACATCATGGGAATAAAAGGTCATTATGTCTTCCTGTCATATTCTATCACATAATGTAAAGTAACATGTTTCCCTGACATATTCCATCATATAATGTATAACATGTAGGCCTGAGCTGGAGACTTCTGCAGCGCAATAAAGATGTCAGACGGTAGGGGAGCTTGGTTTCGTTCCAGCAGAACTGGGGTTATTATTGCTTGAGGATTGTCATCTCAAATGACAGTAAGCTCAGCTCAGTTGAAACGAAACTTTTGAAGCTCCCGTAACGTGAAATATGGAGCGGGGATTGGAGGTTGAAAAGCAGTTCAAGTGTGCTGGAGTGGTGCGGTACTCCTGCACCCACTTCATAATACGTATAGTGTGCTAGGTTTCGTCTAATGGTTGCGCAACTGTAGTGATGGCTCTCACTATTATTTACCTATTTTACAATCACGGCCACCACAAACCATAGTGAATGGAGATATCTAAGTCAAGACTATTCCCACCCTTCCTGGTCTCTAACTGAACGCATTTTTTTTACCTTTAACGAGTTTCTAGAGTTTTTCTATTCCCGGAGCCTGGCCTTGGGCCATGCTCGTCTGGTGCTTGCCTGGTCAACCAGGTTGTTGCTGCTGACGGCCCGCCGGCCCACATATTCCTCACAGCCTGCTTGATCTGGCACCTGGTAAAAATATTTATCCTGTTTCCTCTTGAAGATTTCTACACTTGTCCCAGCACTTTCTGATATCTTTTGGTAAGATGTTGAATAGTCAGGGCCACGGACATCGATGCAGTTTTCTCTTATTGTGCCCACGGCGCCCCTGCTTTTCGCTGGTTTTATTTTGCACTTCCTCCCATACATATCATTCTAGTATGTTGTTATGGTAGTGTGCAGATTTGAAACAAGTCCCTAGAATACTTTCCAGGTATATATTATCATGCATCTCTCCTCCGTTTCAGTGAATAAAGTAATTCAAATGTTTTATTGGCTCTATATGGTCCGTAACTTAACATGAGTATTACTTCCACTACAACATTTAAATTACTAGGAACGGTTCAGTCTTAAATATTTACTCGGAGCAGGGTGGGAGGGGGGCAGGTATTATTTACGCGAAAAGCTATATATATCAAAAGGCACCTTGGTTCAGCCACTCATCTGGCTACTTACAACTCCAACACTATCCACATTACATCTTGCCTTATCAAATAAAAAACCTCACTGAATAAAGTCATACTATTGTGAGGGAAAGAATTGACGTTTAGGGCCGACTTGAACAATTAACATTCGAAGTCACATTTGTCAATGGTCCAAGTCGGACCTAAAGCGTCGCCATTGCTTTCCCTCTCTTAAGTGCGGGTTATTTGTGTAAAAGCTTAACTCCAAATTTATTTCCAGTGTCTAGGGTTAATAATAAAATATTGCGAGCAAGAACCATTAAATCTGGCAATTGGTGACTGGGAAAATTGCGGTCTAGTGAGAACCGTTTTCTATGTGAGGTTCCGCCACATCTCTTGGCAACTTATCCAAAAGCGTAAATTAAATGCATGAATAAGCTAAGAATATTTACACCTACTTCACTAGGAGTACCTGAAGTTAACTTAGTGTATGAGTAAGTTATTTTTAATATGGGAGAAATATCACTGTCAATGTAACACGGTACTATTCCAATTCGCGCATTTTGTTATAAAATATTTAATGATTAATTAATGCAAATTATGGCATGAAATTTAAAAGTAATTTAACATCGTTAAAATATCTTTATATAAAGGAAAGCTCTCGGGAACGGCTTACTTCAATTGGAAACATATTTACTGATATTAGTGAAAAAAATAACTTTGCGATCATTTTTGTCTTGTAAATTATTTCAATTGAGGGTTTTGCCCACGAAGGCCTGATGTAGCACTAGCCACATACGAAGACCTGATGTAGCACTAGCCACATACGAAAGCCTGATGTAGCACTAGCCACATACGAAGACCTGATGTAGCACTAGCCACATACGAAAGCCTGATGTAGCACTAGCCACATACGAAGGCCTGATGTAGCACTAGCCACATACGAAGGCCTGATGTAGCACTAGCCACATACGAAGGCCTGATGTAGCACTAGCCACATACGAAGGCCTGATGTAGCACTAGCCACATACGAAGGCCTGATGTAGCACTAGCCACATACGAAGGCCTGATGTAGCACTAGCCACATACGAAGGCCTGATGTAGCACTAGCCACATACGAAGGCCTGATGTAGCACTAGCCACATACGAAGGCCTGATGTAGCACTAGCCACATACGAAGGCCTGATGTAGCACTAGCCACATACGAAGGCCTGATGTAGCACTAGCCACATACGAAGGCCTGATGTAGCACTAGCCACATACGAAGGCCTGATGTAGCACTAGCCACATACGAAGGCCTGATGTAGCACTAGCCACATACGAAGGCCTGATGTAGCACTAGCCACATACGAAGGCCTGATGTAGCACTAGCCACATACGAAGGCCTGATGTAGCACTAGCCACATACGAAGGCCTGATGTAGCACTAGCCACATACGAAGGCCTGATGTAGCACTAGCCACATACGCCACCACACACCGGTACCTTCCACCTGAATTTAAATTACAATTACAGGGTTGCCTTCATGCCCTAGCACCTGGAGGTATGATGACCAAACTTGTGTTTGTCGAAGCAGCAGTGTAATTAGTCATGTTTACAAGGGTTGAATCATATCTCCCGGCCTAGCCCTTTCATCGACCTGCTTCACAGATTCCTGGCTTCCAAGTCCCAATCATGCCTACTCTTGAAACTGTGTATATTGTTTACCTCCATCACCTTTTCGTCTAGTTCGTTCCACTTGACAAAAAAAATATTAACAAGTAAACTTGGAATTTACAATTAAATACAACTGTTAAATGAAGAACTTATATAATTCTAGTTCACTCCCTTGATGAGTTCACAAAAAAAAATCCATAAGAACTATACCAAGTTCAGGGCGACTATAACTAATCAAAAGGTCTGTGGATTAACAGCGGAAACATTTGAACTATGAATCATAATAAGTATGCATTCGATAATTGGCGTTCAGATGAAATTTATCGTTATTAGCCACACTATAAATTAAGTTCAAGAGCACCAGCCAATCCCAGGACAGTCAAAGCGGTATCAAAAGTATACCTTAATTCTTTCAGACGACTTTTTGGTTAAAATTTCTTACGTTATTTAAAAAGCTAGATAAAAACTATGAACAATTTTGGGTTAGCCTAGGTTTTCTACACATATGCTGCTAAGTATGATAATCTATGTAACTGTATTTGTGTATACGTACCTGAATAAACTTACTTACTAGAGTTCAGTTCTCTGGATCAAGAGCCCCTCACCGGCATCAAAGCGCTTCTAAATGAGGAGGGGGGGGGGCTCTCACGAGAAATGAATAGCTAGTGGAGGAAAAAATATATCCTACTCAGTCCCGATCCCCACTCCTTACAACGCCTATGCTTTAGTCAAGAGGGAGGGAGGGAGGGAGGGATTCGGCGGCAGGTGAGGGAGAGGAAGCTCATATTCCAAGTCTCACCAACACACCACAGAAAACGGGTAAGAGAACGTACCACAAAGTTTTGCACAGTTAAACTAACAAGTGAACCATCCACTTTCTCCCTCTCAATGTTTGCTTGTGGAACCCCGGGCTTGGCTCACCCTCTCTCCTTGATACATTTAATATAAATCGGTTTACATAAATAAAAAAAACAAGCTATAAAGTGACCAACCAATGCACACTTCGTTTTACTGATGTTTCAGAAGAGAATTTTCCATAAAGAGTGCAGACATAGCTCCTTTGCATAAGGGAGGTAGTAGAGCACTAGCTAAAAATTACAGACCAGTAGCCCTCACTTCTCACATCATAAAAATCTTTGAAAGAGTGATGAGACGGCAGATTACAAAGTTCATGGACCAGCACAACCAACATAACCCGAACCAGCATGGCTTTAGAGCGGGTCGATCATGCCTGTCACAGCTGCTGAACCATTATGACAGAATTACGGAGGCATTGGAGGACGACCAAAACGCAGATGTGATTTACACAGATTTTGCAAAGGCGTTTGACAAATGCGATCATGGAGTGATAGCGCACAAAATGAGGGCCATAGGCATAACGGGGAAGGTAGGCAGATGGATTTTTGAGTTCCTAACACAAAGAACACAAAAAGTAGTAGTGAACAGGGCAAGATCCAGCATCAGCGAGGTCAAGCTCAGTGCCCCAAGGCACTGTCCTGGCACTCTGCTGTTTCTCATCCTCATAGCAGACATAGATAAAAACACCCAGCACACTTTTGTATCATCATTTGCAGATGACACTAAAATAAGCATGAAAGTCACTACGGTAGAGGACACTGAAAAATTACAGGACATAAGCAGGGTCTTCCAATGGGCAGTGGAGAACAACATGACGTTCAATGGTGATAAGTTTCAGCTGCTTAGGTTAGGAAAAATAAAGAACTCAAAGGAACACTATATACAAAACGCAAGAGGTCACCACATAGAACGAAAGGAACACGTAAAGGACTTGGGAATAATTATGTCTGCTGATCTGTCGTTTAAAGACCATAACAAGACAAAGATCACAACAGCCAGGAAGATGACGGGTGGGTATTGAGAACTTTCAAAACAAGGGAAATAATGCCGATGGTGACACTCTTCAAATCGCTAGTGCTCCTCACTTAGAATACTGCTCAGTGCTGACGGCCCCGTTCAGGGCAGGAGAAATAGCAGAGCTGGAACAAATCAGAGATCGTTTACGGCTCACATTGAGCCATTGAAACATCTAAATTATTGGGAACGCCTTCAAGTCTTGAACATGTACTCATTGGAGCGGAGGAGGGGAGATACATGATATATATACATGGAAAGTATTTGAGGGCCTGGTCCCAAATCTGCACACTGCCATAACAACATACTGGAGTGAGAGATATGGGAGAAAGTGTAAAATAAACCCAGTGAGGAGCAGGGTGCGGTGGGGACAATACGGAGCACTGTTAACATCCGGGGTCCCAGACTATTCAACATCTTACCAGAAGATATCCGAAACACGGCTGGAACCAGTGTAGAAGCCTTCAAGAGGAAACTGGACAAATATCTTCACCAGGTGCCAGATCAACCGGGCTGTGATGGATATGTGGGGCAGCGGGCCTCCAGCAGCAACAGCCTGGTTGACCAGGCAGCACCAGACGAGCCTGGCCCATGGCCGGGCTCAGAGAGTAGATCTCGAAACTCTTCAAAGGTATATCAAGGTAATCAACCCGCACATAGAAGAGGAGCTTACGACGACGTTTCGGTCCGACTTGTAAATGGTCCAAGTCGGACCGAAACGTCGTCGTAAGCTCCTCTCTCTATGTGCGGGTTGTGTATTGTTCCAGCCACGGTATTGTACCTTTGATATACCTTTGAAGAGTTTCAGAGTATCTACTCTCTGAGCCCGGCCATGGGCCAGGCTCGTCTGGTGCTTGCCTGGTCAACCAGGCTGTTGCTGCTGGAGGCCCGCTGCCCCACATATCCATCACAGCCTG
>WNWK01045302.1:0-14781 GCA_009830355.1 Cherax destructor
TGTTTGCAAGAACCCAAATTACAATCCACTGTTATCAGGCCCTTTTCAGGCTATAATTAGTTATATTCATCGGATCCTTTTTCCGATGGAACCTTAACGAAGTGCTCTTCTTATACGCACTGGTGTTCCATACCGTCAAGCTCTATGTCCCTTCTTCCTTACATTACACCGAGCCGTATCCACTTGAATAAGTGGTATACACTCTGTTCTTTATATCTCTCTCCTTCACAGGCATTGTCTATCCCAGATGTTGATTTTCTGGTTTCTTCCTTACCGCCACCCTTCTATTACTTGCGATTTTAACGACCACTTTCTCTGGGGAGGGTCGCACTGTGACTCCGTGGCATTCAGTTGGAGGCATTTCTTGCTTCTCTTCCCTCCATGTTTTAAATACGGGTACTCCTACCCATTTTGATCCCCGAACTCATTCTTTCTCCTGCATCGATCTTTCCATCTGCTCTTCATCAACTGTCCTTGACTTCACCTGGTCTGTCCTCCCGGACTTACATGACAGCGATCATTTCCCAATCATTCTAAAGTCCCCTCTGTTTTCTCCACCTCCTGATTGCCCACGCTGGCAATTTGACCGGGCGAAATGGGACCTTTACGCACATCTTACTGCCTTTCATGAGGTTCTACCTCGTCCTACATTGATGAGGTTTTACATCTCTTTTCGTCCTCCATCTTCACAGCGGCTTCAATTCTATTCCTCAAACCTCAGGCAAACATCCTCAGAAGTGCATGCCTTGGTGGTCTCCTACTTGTGCTCGGGCAGTGCGTTTGAAACGCGCTGCATGGGGCAGGTATCGGTATAACAGAACCACAGAGAGACTCCTTGATTTCAAGCAGAAGAGAGCTATTGCTCGCCGTGTCATACGTGATGCTAAACGCACTTGCTGGCGAGATTACGTTTCTACTGTCACTTCGGCTTCCTCGATGAGTGCAGTCTGGAAGAAAGTGCGGAAATGAGTGGAAATTCTCCCGACCCGGCTCCTGTTCTTCAGGTTGCTGGTGTCGATATAGCACACCCTCTGCCGTTGCCACTGAAATTGGTAATCATCTCGTCCGCATTTCTCAGGGGCTACATCTATGCCCTCGTTCCTTTCTTCTAAGTCTGCCAGCGAGTTAAAGCCCTTAGATTTTTCTTCTCTTAGAAGAATCCTATAATGTGCCTTTTACCCTTCAAGAACTGGAGGCAACATCTCTGCTTGCCGATCATCGGCAGCTGGGCCAGACGGCATACATATTCGTATGCTACAGCATTTACATCAGTCTGTCTTACTGTCCTCTTACGACTCTTTAATCTCATATGGTCGCAAGGAGTTCTTCCCAGCTGTGGAAGTCTGCTATTGTTCTCCCTTTTCGAAAACCAGGTACTACGGACGTGATTCCTCTCTACCGTCCCATCGCTCTTACCAGTGCAGTTTGCAGGTGATGGAACGTCTAGTTAATAGCGTTTGATGTGGTATTTAGAGACTCACAATAGTCTCTCCCTAGTCAATATGGCTTCCGTAAGGCCGTTCTGCCATTGACCCTTGCTGCGCTTGGATACATATATTCGTAATGCCTTTGCGAATAACCATTCGGTTATCGCTATCTTTTCGACCTTGAGAAGGCTTATGACACAACTTGGAGATATAATATCTTGCCCAGGCCCACTCCTTAGGCCTCCGAGGCAACCTACCATTCTTTCTTAAGGCCTTCTTAACTGACAGACATTTCGGTCCGGGTTAGTAATGAACTCTCCCGAATTTGTCCAAGCTAAAGGTGTCCCTCAGGGATGTGTTCTGAGCACAACACTCTTTCTGCTTGCTATAAATAATCTGGCATCTGTTCTCCCATCCAATATTTGGTCATCGCTCTATGTGGATGACTTTGCTATAGCTTGTGCAGGTGCTGACTGTCACTTCATTGCAGTTTCCCTCCAGCATGCCAAGCTTTTGATACAGTTGACCATGATCTGTTACACCTAAAATTATCACACTATGGTATAAGAGGGCACTCCCTCGACTACCTAAAATCATACCTTAGCAACAGAAACCAATGTGTACACAAATGGAGCTAGCTCTACCGCTCAAACTATTAAAGTAGGTGTCCCACAGGGAAGTGTTCTTGGCCCACTTCTCTTCTCATTTACATTAACGACCTACCAAATGCATCTCAACTACTACTCAAACCCATACTATTTGCAGATGACACTACATACGTTATCTCGCACCCAAGCCCAGACATACTAGCCAACACTGTAAATACAGTGGACCCTCGGTTAACGAATACCCCGGAAATCGTGCAATTATGTAAGTATAATTTTGTAAGTTCTTGTGGAAGTGTATTTTTGGGGGTCTGAAATAGACTAACCTACGTGAAATTTTTCCTTAAGGCAGTAAATTCGTTCGGTAATGGCACTTGAGCAGACTTCAGGAGTGAAGTTTTTACGAAACTCGTGGGTCCACTGTACTACTGAATTGCAGAAAATATCTACCTGGATGATGACTAACAAACTTACTCTCAGTATTGATAAAACCTATTTTATTCAGTTTGGGAACAGAGCTACAAACGCACCACTTAACATAATGATAAACGGGTCCCCTATCACAAAACTCACAGAGGGAAAATTCTTAGGAATCCATCTTGACAGTGGCCTCAAATTTCAGACACATATACAACAAATTTCCAAGAGTCTCAAAGACCGTGGGAATACTATCCAAGATACAGTACTATGTTCCACAACCAGCTCTCCTTACCCTATATCACTCACTCATATACCCCTACCTCACCTATGAAATCTGTGCATGGGGCTCAACATCAATAACTCATCTCAGACCATTAATACACAACAAAAGGCAGCAGTGAGAATGATAACAAATTCACACTCCAGACAACATACTCCACCAATATTCAAAAACCTAAACTTACTCACCATACAAGACATCCATACTTTTTACTTTGCCTATTACATACATAGAACACTCTATGCAAATATTAACCCACCACTCAAACTTCTCCTTACCAATTTTAACATGACCATAACACTAGACACAGATCACTCCTCGATGTTCCCCGTGTCCATCTAACACTATGTAAAAACTCAATGCATATAAAAGGCATGAAAATTTGGAATTCATTACCTGTCATTGCCAAAGAAACCCTGCCTGTACCCCAATTCAAAACGATGCTAAAAAACCTCCTCACCCAAACCTAAATGCACAATATCAAACATTCCCAACAAAGTAGAATAATCACTTAAATGTAAAAACCGGATTAATCACTTAAATGTAAAAACCTGTTATGAATAATACATACTAAGCTAATTGTTTCTATAACATTTACATTATAATGACCACGTAAACTGTAACTGCAATGCAACTAATTGTTTTAAATTGTTATCTCACTCAATTAGTTGCATTGCTACAATTAATAAATTATTATGTTCAACTTATATTCAAATTTTACAACTTAGATACACAATTATACTTATTTTATAATTTTTTTTTTTTTTTATTAACACATCGGCCGATTCCCACCAAGGCAGGGTGGCCCGAAAAAGAAAAACTTTCATCATCATTCACTCCATCACTGTCTTGCCAGAGGGGTGCTTTACACTACAGTTATAAAACTGCAACATTAACACCCCTCCTTCAGAGTGCAGACACTGTACTTCCCATCTCCAGGACTCAAGTCCGGCCTGCCGGTTTCCCTGAATCCCTTCATAAATGTTACTTTACTCACACTCCAACAGCACGTCAAGTATTAAAAACCATTTGTCTCCATTCACTCCTATCAAATACGCTCACACATGCTTGCTGGAAGTCCAAGCCCCTCGCACACAAAACTTCCTTTACCCCCTCCCTCCACCCTTTCCTAGGCTGACCCCTACCCCGCCTTCCCTCCACTACAGATTTATACACTCAAAGTTATTCTGTCTTGTTCCATTCTCTCTACATGTCCGAACCACCTCAACAACCCCTCCTCAGCTCTCTGGATAATAGTTTTGGTAATCCCGCACCTCCTCCTAATTTCCAAACTCCGAATTCTCTGCATTATATTCACACCACACATTGACCTCAGACATGACATCTCCACTGCCTCCAGCCTTCTCCTCGTTGCAACATTCATCACCCATGCTTCACGCCCATATAAGAGTGTTGGTATAAATACATTCCCTTCTTTACTTCCATGGACAAGGTTCTTTGTCTCCACAGACTCCGAAGTGCTCCACTCACCCTTTTCCCCTCATCAATTCTATGATTCACCTCATCCTTCATAGACCCATCCGCCGACATGTCCACTCCCAAATATCTGAATACATTCACCTCCTCTATACTCTCTCCCTCCAATCTGATATCCAATCTTTCGTCACCTATTCTTTTTGTTATCCTCATCACCTTACTCTTTCCTATATTCACTTTCAATTTTCTTCTTTTACACACCCTACCAAATTCATCCACCAACCTCTGCAACTTCTCTTCAGAATCTCCCAAAAGCACAGTGTCATCAGCAAAAAGCAACTGTGACAACTCCCACTTTGTATTTAATTCTTTATCTTTTAACCCCACACCTCTTGCCAAGACCCTCGCATTCACTTCTCTTACAACCCCATCTATAAATATATTGAACAACCACGGTGACATCACACATCCTGGGAAATAGTTCCCTTCCCTCCTACACACTCTAACTTGAGCCTCACTATCCTCATAAAAACTCTTCACTGCTTTCAGTAACCTACCTCCTATTTCATACACCTGCAACATCTGCCACATTGCCCCCCTATCCACCCTATCATATGCCTTTTCCAAATCCATAAATGCCACAAAAACCTCTTTACCCTTATCCAAATACTGTTCACCTATATGTTTCACTGTAAACACTTGGTCTACACACCCCCTACCTTTCCTAAAGCCCCCTTGTTCATCTGCTATCCTGCTTTCTGTCTTACTCTTAATTCTTTCAATAATAACTCTACCATACACTTTACACCATACACTCAACAGACTTATTCCCCTATAATTTTTGCACTCTCTTTTGTCCCCTTTGCCTTTATACAAAGGAACAATACACGCTCTCTGCCAATCCCTAGGTACCTTACCCTCTTCCATACATTTATTAAATAATAGCACTAACCACTCCAAAACTATATCCCCACCTGCTTTTAACATTTCTATCTTTATCCCATCAATCCCAGCTGCCTACCCCCTTTCATTCTACCCACTGCCTCACGGACTTCCCCCACACTCACAACTGGCTCTTCCACACTCCTACATTATAATGTATCAAATTATCAACCATAATTTTTTACCATGTAGTCTACTATTAATTAATCTTAAGAATGCCCGCAATGCACAGCATATTAGGGCTTTTGGCATGTACATCTCATTTATACTAACTCATGGTACCGGTTTGATGGTCCCCAAACTCACCTTTATGTGTTTATTTTAAATGCTTTTGTAAGTTAATTTGGGGTCTAAGGACTAGTCTATTTACAACTTTTCTTAAGGAGATAAATTCTTTGGAAGGCATGAACGCATTCTGAATGAAATATGTAAACCGGTACCACTGTATCTTTGTACAGTGGACCCAGTTCGTAAACCCGAATCGCAATTATGTAAGTATAATATTGTAAGTGCTTGTGGAAGTGTATTTTTGGGGGTCTGAAATAGACTAACCTACGTGACAGTTTTCCTTAAGGGAGTAAATTCGTTCGGTAATGGTGCTTGAGCAGACTTCAGGAGTGAAGTTTTTACGAAACTCGGGGGTCCACTGTATCATGTCTACCTAACTATGTATCATTGTACCATGTCTAAATAAACTATTATTATTATTATTTGTTTAAAATTCTCGGCATGAATTATTCATTACTTCTCCCTTTGTTTATGATGGCATGTAAAGGGAGGTGTTAGAAACAATTAAACTCAGTGAACGTGGTAATAATATGGCTGTGTAGTGTAGCCCAGGGGAGCTACATACGTGTATGTACCTACATCTACCGCTGCCTACAAAAAGTAATACTCACAAGAGTCTTCAATAAAGGTATGTAATGTTCATTTATCATTAAAATTTGTGCTTTATATTTATTTCTCATTGTTTTCTGTATGTAAAACTATAGTTAATCTTTAAAAAATGTATTTTTTGTTAATATTTCTGGGTGTCTGAAATGGATTAATTGGATTTACATTAATCTTATGGGAAATATTTTTTCGGTTTTCGGCCTTTTCGGATTTAGGCTGCCCTTCTGGAATGGATTATGGCCGATAACCGAGGGTCCACTGTACTTGGAAGTTTTGATACACATTGTCATAAACCTTCATGAATGAACAGAAAAATCCCACACAAGCAGTCGAAAAGTTATGTATACTACTATATCAGATTTAGCCATTCCCAATCCCCAAAGCACTGTATGACCCCTACTGGCATAGCACTCTTTCCATAGAATAAATTCTCTGGGAAGGGTGCCTCTCTCTGCTCACAGGGTGCTTGCATAAGTACCCAGCACCTCTTGACATAATGGTGGGGATATTTCCCTTCTTGTTGATATTTGCTAATGTGACTGTTGACATAGGATTAATTATGGATATGGATTGTGTAATGTGTGAATATTCTTTGAATAGTTTTACTTGCTTTGTGATTATGATTTATGTAATATGAGAGTGAACTGGTTATGACAGTAGCAAGTTAATGATGATAGTGTAAATTTGGTAATGTTAGAAATGTAATATGCTGATTCCACTGCTTTGTAAATAAAAAAAATAAAGAAAAGTGCATTACTGTACTGAGAGAAGATAAGTGCATTACTTTGGCTTGTCCTGTAGTGAGGGTAAGTTCGTCCTGGGCACAACATCATCAATCTCTTTCTGCAGCCTGGCCTGAATGTGTGGGTATTTGATGAGGTACATGATAGCCCAGCGCAGTGTCTGATTGCTTGTCTCGCTTCCTGCAGTGAACAGGTCTGCCACTTGCACCCACAGGTCTTCCTCTGTCAGGGTTAAATGCCACATCAAGCTTATGGAGCAGTCAAAATCTGCTTTTAAAAGATACTGCTACACAAATTATTCTTTTTCCATACACTCATCAAAGTAGTATGACTCCACCAAAAAAAAAAAAAAAAAAAATTATCAACTCATTCCAGAAGTGAACTGACAATGTAAATGACCCTCCAAATTTCATTATCCTTACCCCCTCCTAAGTGCAGGTGCTGTACTTTCCACATCCAGGACTTAAGTCTGACTAACCGGTTTCCCTGAATCTTTTCCAAAATGTAACATGGCTCACACTATAGCATGTCAAGCCATAAAAATAACTTTCCCAACTCTTTCTAATCTAACATGTTCACACAAGCCTGCTGTATGCTCGAGCATTAGACTATTTTAAAAAACACAAAATCAAATTTTTCTTATAGGATTGTTGAGAATTATAAAATTACCCCACCTCCCTCCAATCATTCTGGGGACAACCCCTATTCCTTTCTTCCACCCCAGATTTATACACTCTTCGAAATCCTATTTTGCTCCATCTTCTCTAAACACCCACCAGTGCTCTATGACCCTGGTGGGTTTAGCACTTAGTTTTGATTATAATAATAATAATCTAAACACCCAAACAACATCAAGCCCTTATTAGCCCTCTGTATTATATCTTTGGTAATCCCACACTGTCCTCTAATATCTATGCTCTGAATTCTCTACATAATATTCACACTACACATGCTCTCGAACATGGCATCTTCAATGCCTCTAGCTTCCTCTTCACTGTAACATTTGAAACCCATGCCTAACATTGGTTTCCAGATGCATGATAAAACTGATGAATTGGCTAAGCTGTATGCTTTCAAAGATGGAGTAGATTACAATCTTGGGTTGTCAGCTGTTTGAGAACAATAATACGAAAAGAGCTTCAATTATACTTTATTGACTTAAGACTTAGGGAGATTGACACCAATCAGTCCATCTATCATCATTCCATCATGCAGGAGGAGCCACATGTCTATGGTGCATCCAACAAAATAAGCAGACTCTTGGATGTCACTACCGCCCGCCTCCGGCTGGGTTACAAGTAGTATACAGTGGACCCTTGAGTTCCATGATTAATCCGTTCCAGAGAGTCCGCTGAAAGGTGGAATTCATGAATGGCGAAACCATTTTCCCAACAAGAAATAATTGAAATCCAATTAATCCGTTCCAGACCAAAAGTATTAACAAAAAATATTTTTTTTACATGAAATATCACACTTACCTTTATTGAACACTCCTGGTGATGTCTGGAAGACTGGAGGAGGGGAGAGGATGGACGAGTTGCTATTGTTTGGAATCCCCTTCCATAGAGACTTAAGGTACCAAGTCTTTTTCTGGGGTTACGTCCCGTCTTTGTTTTTTACTGCCACTAGGACCAGCTTGAGAGTCATTGGACCCCTGTCGCTCAAATTTTTTTTCCAGAGAGCTCTGTTTCTGGCGGCTCTTTAAAATTTCCCTAAAATGGGACACGAGATTATCATTGAACATGTCACACACACTGCTTGCAACAACTTTGTTAGGGTAATGTTCCTCCATAAATGATTTCACCTCATTCCACTTTCCACAAATGTCCTTAATCTGTGAAGAAGGCACCTTCTCCCATCTCTCTTCCTCCTCCTATGAACCAATTTCCTGAGCTGTGGTCTGTTGCTGTTCCAGATGAAGCTCTTCCAGCTCTTCAGTGGTTAGCCCTTCATTGTGGTCCTCCACCAACTCTTCCACAGTGCCACAATTTTTTCCACAACAGGCATAGGCTCCTTAGGGTCAGCATCAAACCCTTCAAAATCATTGTTGAGGACACTATCTGGCCACAAGTTTCTCCAAGCAGAGTTCAAAGTCCTGCAAGTCACTTCCTGCCAAGCCTTATCTATAAGGTGTATGCAATGGAGGATATTGAAGTGATCTTTCCAGAACTCTCTTAGGGTTAATTCAGTGTCTGAGGTTATGTCAAAGCACCTTTGAAACATTGCTTTGGTGTAGAGTTTTTTGAAGTTGGAAATGACCTGCTGGTCCATGGTCTGGATGAGAGGAGTGGTATTAGGGGGCAAGAACTTCACTTTGATGAACTTACACTCCTCAAGCAATTGGTCTTCCAAGTCTGGAGGATGAGCAGGAGAATTATCCATTACCAGGAGGCACATGAGTGGCAATTTCTTGTCCAGGAGGTATTGCTTCACACTCGGGGCAAACACTGCATTGAACCAATCAAGGAAAATTTCCCTCATGACCCATGCCCTACTGTTAGCCTTCCACATCACACTCAATTTACTCTTGATGACACTGTTTTTCTTAAGCACTCTGAGATTTTCTGAGTGATACACCAGTAAAGGCTTCACTTTGAAATCCCCACTAGCTTTACTACACAACATGAGAGTTAGTCTGTTTTTCATAGGCTTGTGTCCTGGCAGTGCCTTTTTTTCATGTGTGATATAGGTCCTCTTTGGCATTTTCTTCCAAGAGGCCTGTTTTGTCACAAATGAACACTTGTTGGGGAAGGAATTCTTCAGTCTCTACATAGCTTTTGAATTCAGTCACGAATTTTTCAGCCGCATGTTTGTCTGAACTGGCAGCCTCACCATGCCTTACCACATTGTGTATGCCACTACGCTTCTTAAATCTCTCAAACCAGCCTTTCCTGGCCTTAAATTCGCATACATCACCACTCGTTGCAGGTATTTTCTTTACGAGATCGTTGTGCAACTGCCTTGCCTTTTCAGAAATTTGTGAGCATATCTACCCCTTTTGCAACAACAGCTTTCTTGATTTCCTTTTTTTTCGCCACAATCGAAGTGATGGTTGAATGGTGCTTCCCATACAGCCTGGCCAACTGAGCCACACACACTCCACTTTCATATTTTGCAATTATTTCCTTCTTCAATTCGATCGTGTTTCTCACCTTCACCTTCTTTACCAAAGGGCTGGCACTAGCTTTCTTTGGGCCCATGGGGGCTTATTTAGCAGTTGCAAGCACAAAAACAAATGAAATATGTATACTATTTTATGAAAGCGTGAGGTGGTCACTCGCCCATAAACAATGCCACACTGGCAGGCTGGCTTTGTTTACAGCCTGACGCTGGGAGAAGGGCCAGACGCGTACCGTACTGCCATAAAATCGCGAAAAAATCATGAACCTTGAGTATTTTTTGCCGAAAAAAGGCGCTGAAAGGCGAAATTCATGAAACATGATGCTGCTGAAACTCGGGGGTCCACTGTACAGTATCTTTGGCAGGTTAAATCCCCACCACCAGATGTAGACCAAACTAAATGTAAACTTTGCCAGATGGACTATTGTCACACCCTGCGTCGTTATGTACTGGAGTACGATAAAATTAGTGAATTTAGAGACAACTCACTCAGAAATGTTCAATAAATGGCAAAGTATTTTATCCACAGTGGTATATTACAGACCATTATGGAGAAATACCCTGAATTTGCTCATTGTAAATAAAGCATTACCGTGTGTACTCACCTAGTTGTGGTTGCAGGGGTCGAGTCATAGCTCCTGGCCCCGCCTCTTCACTGGCCGCTACTGGGTCACTCTCCCTGCACCATGAGCTTTATCATACCTCTTCTTAAAGCTATGTATGGAACCTGCCTCCACTACATCGCTTCCCGAACTATTCCACTTCCCGACCACTCTGTGACTGAAGAAATACTTCCTAACATCTCTGTGATTCATCTGAGTCTTCAACTTCCAACTGTGTCCCCGTGTCCCATCTCTGGAACATTCTGTCTCTGTCCACCTTGTCAATTCCTCTCAGTATCTTATATGTCATTATCATGTCCCCCCTCTCTCTCCTGTCCTCCAGTGTCGTCAGGTCGATTTCCCTTAACCTCTCCTCGTAGGACATACCCCTTAGCTCTGGGACTAGTCTTGTTGCAAACCTTTGCACTTTCTCTAGCTTCTTTATGTGCTTGGCTAGATGTGGGTTCCAAACTGGTGCAGGCATACTCTAGTATGGGCCTAACGTACACAGTGTACAGGGTCCTGAACGATTCTTTATTAAGATGTCGGAATGCTGTTCTTAGGTTTGCTAGGCGCCCGTATGCTGCAGCAGTTATTTGGTTGATGTGCGCCTCAGGAGATGTGCCTGGTATTATACTCACCCCAAGATCTTTTTCTTTGATTGAAGTTTGTAGTCTCTGGCCCCCTAGACTGCACTCCGTCTGCGGTCTTCTTTGCCCTTCCCCAATCTTCATGACTTTGCACTTGGTGGGGTTGAACTCCAGGAGCCAATTGCTGGACCAGGCTTGCAGCCTGTCCAGATCCCTTTGTAGTTCTGCCTGGTCCTCGTCCGATTGAATTCTTCTCATCAACTTCACATCATCTGCAAACAGAGACACTTCGGAGTCTATTCCTTCCGTCATGTCATTCACAAATACCAGAAACAGCACCGGTCCTAGGACTGACCCCTGTTGAACTCCACTCGTCACCGGCGCCCACTCTGACACCTCGCTACGTACCATGACTCGCTGCTGTCTTCCTGACAGGTATTCCCTGATCCATTGTAGTGCCTTCCCAGTTATCCCTGCCTGGTCCTCCAGCTTCTGCACTAATCTCTTGTGTGGAACATTGTCAAATGCCTTCTTACAGTCCAAGAATATGCAATCTACCCACCCCTCTCTCTCTTGTCTTACTGCTGTCACCCTGTCGTAGAACTCCAGTAGGTTTATGACACAGGATTTCCCCTCCCTGAAACCGTGTTGGCCGTCATTGATAATCTCATTCCTTTCTAGGTGCTCCACCACTCTTCTCCTGATAATCTTCTCCATGACCTTGCATACTATACATGTCAGTGACACTGGTCTGTAGTTTAGTGCTACGTTCCTGTCTTCTTTTTTAAAAATTGGAACTACATTTGCTGTTTTCCATACCTCAGGTAGCTGCCCTGTTTCGATGTGTGTGTGTGTGTGTTTGTGTGTGTATATGTTTGTATGCTCATGTGCGTGTGTGTGTGTGTGTGTATGCGCCCTCGTGTGTGTGTGCGTGCGCTTGTGTGGGTGTATGACTCACTTAATATTTGTACTTATAACTCATTATAATTGTGACCAGGTATGAACGTGTGAATGGCTCATTACTTTATATGTTCATGATTGTAACCATGTATAGGAGTGTAGATGGTTCATTACCTTTGCAACTTGTCATGACTGTGAACAGATCTACCTGGAGTTCATTACCTTTGCAACTTGTCATGATTGTGACCAGATCTACCTGGAGTTTATTACCTTTGTAACTAATTCAGCTATCATAACTGTGCCTAACAACCATATAAAAGTGTTGGTACCATTATACTTCGTTACATTCCCACTTTTGCCTCCATAGATAAATTTCATTTTTTTTTTTTTTCAGATTCCTTAACATATCACCTACCTTCTTCCCCCTTGTCTATTCTGTGGGTCACCCTGTCTTTCATAAACCCATCTACTGCTATACCCACACTTCAATTGCTGAATACATTCATTTCCTCAATACCTTTACTTTCCAATCTGATGTCCAGTCTTTCTTTACCTAGTCTTTTTGTTACTCTCATCACCTTGCTCTTCTGCATGTTCACTTTTAACTTCTTTCTTTCACAAACCCTTTCAAATTCCTCCACCAACCTTTACAACGACTCTTCAGAAGCTCCCAATATCTGTATGTATAGAGTAATTGGGATTCAAACCCACAATTTGAGATTACCAGACCTTTGCCTTAGTCCACTGCACAAAAAAAAAAAAAATATTGTAAGGTTTCACCAACCAGAATCCTGGGTAGGTTGGTGATGGTCACAAATTGGGATGCAATAAAGAATGTTTGTGGAAGAGACCTGACCATCAATGATTAATTCTAGCTCTTGTTCCTTCTGAATCACTTGCCAGTGTGATGAAAATTCGTACAGAGTGAATCTTGTCGGAAATAAGGAATCAGGGATAAGGTATAAAACATCAAAGTGCAGTGGGCACTTGTTGATGTATTGAGGAAACTCACAGGGAAATACGTAGAAGCAGTGTAAGCAATGTGGTACTGGCAAAGATGATCCTAGATATCGAAATACATATACAGTGGTACTTCTACTTATGAGTTTAATTCATTCCAGATGGCTATTCAAGTGCCGATACGGAAGGAATTTTTTCCCATAAGAAATAATGAAAATTAGGTTAATTCATTTCAAACCCCCAAAAATACACTTACAAAAGCACCTACAAAAATACACTTACATAATTGTTCGAGTTGGGAGCTGCTCGTAAGTAGAGGTACCACTGTATAGTCTCTTACACTGTATTTCTGTCTCCATGTGGGTTTTCTTAATTTATAATAAAGTATATACTGTATTTCACAGAAAACTGCCAGGAATGCTGCCACTTACTGTTCATGGTGGACTCGGGATTGTCTTTCTGTGCTGCCATCTCGATCAGGTAAATGTCTATGTAGTCCCTGGGTGCACTGGGGTTGAGGGATGCTTCATGCTCATTCACCACACCCTGCAGCCAGAGACATGAACCAGTACATGTTTGTGATACGAGTATTCTATAAATCGTTAAATGTTCTATAAAGAGCCTAATGTTCTGCTTTCAAATGGTCTACAGACACACAAATATAATACACACACCAAAGTACAGATGTTCATATTTCAAGGATGGTAATGTAGATGTTCAGAATGTGCACATGCACTCAAGTTAAGGATGATCAAGCATTTTCAAGTGTTCCTTGCAAACACTGTTCAAATGCCAAGCATTAGTGCAGAAGTGTTCTAAACCCAAGAATGAGATTACTGGCATTCAAAACCCAGGAATGAAATTACTGGTGTTCGAAAGTCAAGAATGTTAGTTCAGCTGTTCTGAAGCAAGAATGATTGTACAGATATTTTTAAAGTTAAGAATAACAGCAGATTTTCTAAGGGAAAGAGTAACATACATTCTAAAGGAAACATGGTATTAAAGTATGTACATATATAAGTATTCTAGGTGCAATAATAATAATAATAATTCAACAACTGTTAATACAACACTGATCACAAACTGGTTTAACCCTTGGTTCTGATTGTAATAATAATACTAATAATAATGATGATCACAAAAGATTAACTAAATATTTAATAACAATTATAAATACTGTAAATAATAGCTAATGCAATGTAAAAATTTAAGTACGCTTACAATAATAATATCACTAATTTCAATAACTGAAAATGATACATATAAAAATTATCATTAGAATCACACTCGTATATAAACATTTGTTTAATTAATTGACTAACTCAGGTGCTATAGTTTTAGATTCTTTTTAGCTGTAAATTGACTACCTTAGCTCATTTATTCATTTTTGTAAACATATCCAACTTACTAACTCACGTGCCAAGAACTCCTTTTGCATTGTCCTATTCTTAAGTCTACTTGCATTGTTCTATTTTTAAGTTTAATTATAGAAGCACTCTAAATCTTATGATTCCAAACATTGATCCTGATACCAACTTTTTATTAAATGACTTACATGAACCTAACAACAACTGTCATTACTACACAGCAGAACAGGCTAAAACACTACCCAAAGCCAACAATAACATAACTATCTTTAACTACAATGTCAGATCTTTAAGCAAACATTTTGATGACCTCACTGCATTATTAAACTCACTACAGGCCAGAATGTCCATCATTTCTCTCACTGAAACCTGGCTAAAGCCTCATAATACAGATACAGTGGACCCCCGGTGTTCGTCCATTTTCGTAACAGAATGCTGTTCAAGTGCCATTACCAACCGAATTTATTCCCTTAAGAAATAATGTAAAGTAGACT
>WNWK01045303.1:0-14781 GCA_009830355.1 Cherax destructor
TAAATATTTACATTTTTAAAATAAAATTAAAAAAAGTAATGTAATATAATTGTTATTTTAAAAATTTGAATTTTAAAAATATTTTGCTAAAACATTTTTTAATTTAAAAAATTTTAGATTTAATTTATGAAAATATTTACAAATTTTAGATATTTAAAAATTTAAATATTTTATTAAAATTAAATTTTTTGAAAAAAAAATTTAAAATCTTTAAAACTTTAAATGTAATTTTATCATTAAAATTTGAAAATTTAAATAACATTTTTAAAAATAAAATTTTATTAAATATATTTTTAATTAATTTATCTAAAACTTAAAATTTTAAAATTTTTAAGAATTTAATTTTAAAAATTATTAAAACTAGAAAATGTATAAAAATAATTTTATAAATTTATTTTTAATTTTATATTAATTAAATTTAAAATAAATTTTATAATTTAATTATATTCAATTATTTTAATAAAAAATTTAATTTAACTTAAAAATTTTAAATGAATAAAAAATTTTATTTTTTGAAATTATAAATTTTATTTAATTTTTAAATTTAAATTAATTAAATTTTAAAATCATATTATTTTAAAATTTAAATTTTAAATAAATTTAAAAAGTTTTTAATTGAATTATTAATTTTAAAACATTTTTAGAATTTAAATTTTATTTTTAATATTTAATAATTTAAAAATTTAAAAAATTTTATAAATTTTATATTTTAAATTAATGAAAATTAAACTAAAAATTTGAAAATTATTTTATTCATTTTCAATTTAACTTTATTTTTTAAAATATTTAGCAAAAATTAATTTTAATTAAATAATTTTATCAATTATTATGAATATTAAATAATATTTTTTAGAATACTTAAGTTATTTTATAAAATTTTTTAGAAAATTTGAAAACTTAAATGCAATGAAATCAATTTTATAATTTATTTTCAATATTTACTATTTTAAAAATCTATTAAAATTTAAAATAATTTTTTTAGAATATATTTTAAATACAAAATTAAACTGAAAAATTAAAATGTTTTATATCATAATTTTTAATATTTAGTTTTACATTTAATATTATTATTATAAATCATTAATCTTAACTTTAGTATTTTATTAAAATAACTAATAAATCAAATATTTTATAGCATTTTAATATTTATAATATTTAATATTTTAAAAATCCATTAAAATCTTAAAAATCAATATTTTATAGAATATTTCAATTATTTTCGAAAAATACATGAAACATTAAAAACTCAGAAAAATTGCTAAATGTATTTATTCATTTTCGACGATTTACGTTTGAGTGCTTTCTGCAAAACTCATTTTAGCTAAAATACTTAGATTTTCACACTTAAATAATTTACTGCAATTGAAATTTATGAAAATAAAATTTAATGATTTTTTGAGCTTACTTATAGGTGTATTTTATCTAAAAATTTTTTCAGAAAATCTGAAATCCAAATCGTCAAATGCAATAAAATGTTTATAGATTTAATATTTCATAATTATTTAACTATTTTAAATCATTAAAATCTTAAAACAATATTTTAGAATATTTATATTATTTTCGAAAATACATGAAACATTAAACTCAGAAAAAGTGCTAAATGGTATTTATTCATTTTCGACAGTTGATGCTTTCTGGCAAAACTCATTTAGCTAAATAAGATTTTACATTAAATAGAATTTCTTGTGAAATTTATGGGAAATAAGCAAATTTAATGATTTTCTTAGAAGCTTACTATAGGTGTATTTATTAAAATGTTTTAGAAAATCTGAAAATCTTATCGTAAATGCAATAAATAATTTTTACATTTAATATTTAAATTATTTAATATTTTTAAAAATCCATTAAAATCTTAAAAATCAATATTTTTATAGAATATTTCATATTATTTTCGAAAATACATGAAACATTAAAAGCTCAGAAAAGTGCTAAATGGTATTTTATTGCATTTTCGACGATTTACGTTTGAGTGCTTTTTGCAAAACTCATTTTTAGCTAAAATACTTAGATTTCACACTTTTAAAAATTTCACTGCAATTGAAATTTATGGAAAAGTAAGCAATTTTATGATTTTCTTTTAGACTTACTCATAGGTTATTTTATCTAAAAAATTTAAATAAATTTTATGAAAATTTAGAAAATAAAAATTTAAGTTTTATTTTATATTTATAATTATTTTTTTTTAAAAATTTAAAATCTTAAAAAATTAAATTCAAAATTTAATTTAAAATTAAATTAAATAACATTTTAAAATCATAAAAATCTTAAATAATTTAAGATTTTATTTAATCTGATTAAACTCAAATTGTAAAATGATTTAGATTTTCACATTTAATATTCTTCTGCAATATTAGAAAATAAGTTCAATTATAAATTACTGATTATTTTGGATCAAAATATATTTTTTTAGAATTAAATGTTATTAAAATGTCAAATAATTAATAATATAATATTTATATTTTTAAATTAAATTATATATTTAAATATTAATTTAAAATAATAAAAACTAATTTAAATATACATTAATAGTTAGTTTTCACATTTAGTTTAGTTCAAATATTTACAATTAATTTTACAATTTAAATAATTCACTTATTATTAATTTTATGATTTTCTTTAACATTTATAATTTTATTAATTTTAATTAAATCTAAATTAAATCAATATTTTATAATTTAATATTATAATATTAATCAAAATTTAAATATTTTTTTTATTATTTCGAAAATATTATAAATCAAATTCAATTTTAATTTTTGCATTAATTTAGTTGAATATTTTTCTAATTAATTTTTAAAAAATTTTCTGAAAATGAAAAGTAAAAATAATATTTTTTAACATTAAGTTATTATTAATTTTTTAAAAATCTTAATTAAAATAAATATTTTATAGCATTTTTAATATTTCATAATTATTTAACTATTTTAAAAAACATTAAAAATCTATAAAAATCAATATTTTTTAGAATATTTATTTTTCGAAAAATCATGAAACATTAAAACTAGAAAATGTGCTAAAAGTATTTTATTCATTTTCGACGATTTAGAGGTTTGAGTGCTTTCTAAAACTCTTTTAGCTAAAATGTAGATTTTCACTTAAAAAATTTTATCAATTGAAATTTATGAAAAGTAAGCAAAATTATGATTTTTAGAGAAGTATTTATTTTAGAAAACTAATATCAAAATAATTTATTTATATTATATATACATTTAAATCATTAAAAATCTAAAATCAATATTTAGATATCATATTTCGAAAATGAACATTAAGCTAAAAGTGCAATTATTTTATTATTATTAGGTTAGTTTCGAACCATTAGCAAATATAGATTTACACTTTAAAAAATTCTCATATATAAAAAATTTATGATTTTTAATATAGTATTTATTAATTTTTAGAAATCTGAAAATGCATCGTCAAATGCAATTTTACATTTATATTATAATTATTTACTATTTTAAAATCATAAAATCTTAAATAATATTTTTTGAATTTCATATATTCGAAATACAAAAATTAACTCGAAATTTAAAATGTATTTATGCATTTCGATTTAGGTTTGAGTGCTTCTGCAAAACTCATTTTAGCTAAAATACTTAATTTTACACTTTTAAAAAATTTCTACTGCAATTAAATTTATGAAAAAAAATTATGATTTTCTTAGAGCTATATAGGTTATTTTATCTAAAATGTTTAGAAAACGAAAATCTAATCTCAAATATAAATATTATCATTTAATATTATATTTATTTAAATCATAATTAATCAATATTTATAGAATATTTATATTATTTTCAAATACATGAAAAAACTAAAAGAATGTTTTTATTATTCGACGAGAGCGTTTGAGTGTAAATTCTTTAAATTCTCAAATCAATGATACTTTATAGTATTTATTATTTGAAATCTTAAATGTACAAAATAAAATTTATATTTTATATATTATTATTTTAAAATCATAAATCTAAATCAATATTTTATTTCTATTAAATATGATGTGGCTAAAGATTTACATTTAGATTTACGTTTGATTTGAATATTTCTAAAATTGATTTTACTAAAAAATTTAATAAATTTATGAAAAGAAAAATTAGATTTTTTATACATAGTATTTTTTAAATTTAAATGAATGCAACAATAAAAATTTTAATTTATATTAATTTTTATTTTAAAATAAACTAAATCAATTTTAAGATTTTCAATTATTTAAATAAGAAAATAACTAAAAGTACAAATTTTTCTTTAAAAAAATAAGTTTTATAGCATTTTTAATATTTATAAATTATTTACATATTTTTAAAAATCCCATTAAAAATCTATAAAAATCAATATTTTTATAGAATATTTCATATTATTTTCGAAAAATACATGAAACATTAAAAGCTCAGAAAATGTGCTAAAATGGTATTTTATTGCATTTTCGACGATTTAGAGCGGTTTGAGTGCTTTTCTGACAAACTCATTTTTAGCTAAAATACTTAGATTTTCACACTTTTAAATAAATTTCTACTGCAATTGAAATTTATGGAAAAGTAAGCAAATTTAAGATTTTCTTTAGAGCTTACTATAGGTTATTTTATCTAAAATTGTTTTCAGAAAATCCTTGAAAATGCCTTAATCGTCAAAATGCAATAAAATCAGTTTTATAGCATTTTAATATTTATAATTATTTAACTATTTTTAAAAATCCCATTAAAAATCTTAAAAATCAATATTTTTATAGAATATTTATATTATTTCGAAAATAATGAAACATTAAACTAGAAAAGTTAAAATGATTTTATCTTTTCGACGATTTAGAGCGGTTTGAGTGCTTTCTGCAAAACTCATTTTAGCTAAAATACTTGATTTTCACACTTTTAAATAGAATTTTACTGCAATTGAAATTTATGGAAAAGTAAGCAAAATTTAATGATTTTCTTTAGGAAGCTTACTTATAGGTGTATTTTATCTAAAATTGTTTTTCAGAAAATCCTTGAAAATGCCTTAAATCGTCAAAAATGCAATAAAATAAGTTTTATAGCATTTTTAATATTTATAATTATTTAACTATTTTTAAAAATCCCATTAAAAATCTTAAAAATCAATATTTTTATAGAATATTTATATTATTTTCGAAAATACATAAATTTTCGAAATGTAATTTCGACGATTTGAGGCGTTTGAGCTTTTGCAAATTTAGCTAAAATACTTAGATTTTCAACTTTTAAATAGAATTTCTACTGCAATTGAAATTTATGGGAAAAGTAAGAAAATTTAATGATTTTCTTTAGAAGCTTACTATAGGTTATTTATCTAAAAATGTTTTAGAAAATCTTGAAAATGCCTTAATCGTCAAAAATGCAATAAAATCAAGTTTTATAGCATTTTTAATATTTCATAATTTTAATATTTTTAAAATCCCATTAAAATCTTAAAAATCAATATTTTATAGAATATTTCATATTATTTTCGAAAAATACATGAAACATTTAAAAGCTCAGAAAAATGGCTAAAATGTATTTTATTCATTTTCGACGATTTAGAGCGGTTTGAGTGCTTTTCGACAAAACTCATTTTAGCTAAAATACTTAGATTTTCACACTTTTAAATAGAATTTCTACTGCAATTGAAATTTATGGAAAAGTAAGCAAAATTTAATGATTTTCTTTAGAAGCTTATTATAGGTGTATTTATTAAATTTTTTTAAAAATCCTTGAAAATGCCTTAAATCGTCAAAAATGCAATAAAATAAGTTTTATAGCATTTTTAATATTTATAATTATTTACCTATTTTTAAAAATCCCATTAAAAATCTATAAAATCAATATTTTTATAGAATATTTCATATTATTTTCGAAAATACATGAAACATTAAAAGTCAGAAAATGTGCTAAAATGGTATTTATTGCATTTTCGACGATTTAGAGCGTTTGAGGCTTTTCTGGCAAAACTCATTTTTAGCTAAAATACTTAGATTTTCACACTTTTAAATAAATTTCACTGCAATTGAAATTTATGGGAAAAGTAAGCAAAATTTAATGATTTTCTTTAGAAGCTTACTATAGGTGTATTTTATCTAAAAAATTGTTTTAGAAAATCTTGAAATGCCTTGAATCGTCAAAAATGCAATAAAATAAGTTTATAGCATTTTTAATATTTATACTTATTTAATATTTTAAAAATCCCATTAAAATCTATAAAATCAATATTTTTATAGAATATTTATATTATTTTCGAAAAAAAATGAACATTAAAAGCTCAAAAACGTGCTAAAATGGTATTTTATTGCATTTCGACGATTTAGAGCGTTTGAGTGCTTTTCTGCAAACTCATTTTTAGCTAAAATACTTAGATTTCACCTTTAAATAGAATTTACTGCAATTGAAATTTATGGGAAAAGTAAGCAAAATTTAATGATTTTCTTTTAGAAGCTTACTATAGGTATATTTATTAAAATTGTTTTTCAGAAAATCTTGAAAATGCCTAATCTCAAAAATGCAATAAAATAAGTTTTATAGCATTTTTAATATTTATAATTATTTATATTTTAAAAATCCATTAAAATCTATAAAAATCAATATTTTTATAGAATATTTCATATATTTTCAAAATACATGAAACATTAAAAGCTCAGAAAACGTGCTAAAATGGTATTTTATTCATTTTCGACGATTTAAGGGTTTGAGTGCTTTTCTGACAAACTATTTTTAGCTAAAATACTTAGATTTTCACACTTTTAAATAAATTTACTGCAATTGAAATTTATGAAAGTAGAAAATTTAATGATTTTCTTTTAGAAGCTTATATAGGTTATTTTATTAAAAAATTTTTCAGAAAACCTTGAAATGCCTTAAATCGTCAAAATGCAATAAAATCAAGTTTATAGATTTTTTAATATTTCATAATTATTTAACTATTTTAAAATCCCATTAAAAATCTTTAAAAATCAATATTTTTATAGAATATTTCATATTATTTTCGAAAATACATGAAACATTAAAAGCTCAGAAAATGTGCTAAAATAGTATTTTATTGCATTTTTCGACGATTTAGAGCGGTTTGAGTGCTTTTCTGACAAAACTCATTTTTTAGCTAAAATACTTAGATTTTCACACTTTTAAATAGAATTTCTACTGCAATTGAAATTTATGGGAAAAGTAAGCAAAATTTAATGATTTTCTTTAGGAAGCTTACTCATAGGTATATTTTATCTAAAAAAATTGTTTTTAGAAAATCCTTGAAAATGCCTTGAATCTCAAAAATGCAATAAAATAACGTTTTATAGCATT
The DNA here is from genome assembly GCA_009830355.1 of Cherax destructor. Lineage (NCBI taxonomy): Eukaryota > Metazoa > Arthropoda > Malacostraca > Decapoda > Parastacidae > Cherax > Cherax destructor. Next base: position 7,272 of record WNWK01045303.1, read on the forward strand.
TTTAATATTTATAAATTATTTACATATTTTTAAAAAATCCCATTAAAAATCTATAAAAATCAATATTTTTATAGAATATTTCATATTATTTTCGAAAAATACATGAAACATTAAAAGCTCAGAAAAGTGCTAAAATGTATTTTATTGCATTTTCGACGATTTAGAGCGGTTTGAGTGCTTTTCTGGCAAAACTCATTTTTAGCTAAAATACTTAGATTTTCACACTTTTAAATAGAATTTCTACTGCAATTGAAATTTATGGAAAAGTAAGCAAAATTTATGATTTTCTTTTAGAGCTTACTATAGGTTATTTTATCTAAAAATTGTTTTTCAGAAAATCCTTGAAAATGCCTTGAATCGTCAAAAATGCAATAAAATAACGTTTTATAGCATTTTTAATATTTATAATTATTTACTATTTTTAAAAATCCCATTAAAAATCTATAAAAATCAATATTTTTATAGAATATTTCATATTATTTTCAAAAAATACATGAAACATTAAAAAGCTCAGAAAAACGTGCTAAAATGGTATTTTATTACATTTTTCGACGATTTGAAGCGGTTTGAGTGCTTTTCTGACAAAACTAATTTTTTAGCTAAAATACTTAGATTTTCACACTTTTAAATATAATTTCTACTGCAATTGAAATTTATGGGAAAAGTAAGCAAAATTTAATGATTTTCTTTTAGGAAGCTTACTTATAGGTGTATTTTATTAAAAAATTTTTTTCAGAAAATCCTTGAAAATGCCTTAAATCGTCAAAAAATGCAATAAAATTAAGTTTCATAGCATTTTTTAATATTTCATAATTATTTAACTATTTTTAAAAAATCCCATTAAAAATCTTTAAAAATCAATATTTTTATAGAATATTTCATATTATTTTCAAAAAATACATGAAACATTAAAAAGCTCAGAAAACGTGCTAAAATGTATTTTATTCATTTTTGACGATTTGGAGCGGTTTGAGTGTTTTTCTGACAAAACTCATTTTTTAGCTAAAATACTTAGATTTTCACACTTTTAAATAGAATTTCTACTGCAATTGAAATTTATGGGAAAAGTAAGCAAAATTTAATGATTTTCTTTTAGGAAGCTTACTATAGGTGTATTTTATCTAAAAAAATTGTTTTTAGAAAATCCTTGAAAATCCTTAAATCGTCAAAAAATGCAATAAAATAAGTATTTATAGCATTTTTAATATTTATAATTATTTAACTATTTTTAAAAATCCCATTAAAAATCTTAAAATCAATATTTTTAAGAATATTTCATATTATTTTCGAAAATTTAAAAGAAACATTAAAAGTCAGAAAAAGTGCTAAAATGGTATTTTATTGCATTTTCGACGATTTAGAGCGTTTGAGTGTTTTCTGGCAAAACTCATTTTTTAGCTAAAATACTTAGATTTTCACACTTTTAAATAGAATTTCTACTGCAATTGAAATTTATGGAAAAGTAAGCAAAATTTAATGATTTTCTTTTAGGAAGCTTACTATAGGTGTATTTTATCTAAAAATTGTTTTTCAGAAAATCCTTGAAAATGCCTTGAATCGTCAAAAATGCAATAAAATAATTTTATAGCATTTTTAATATTTCATAAATTATTTACTAATTTTAAAAAATCCCATTAAAAATCTATAAAAATCAATATTTTTATAGAAAATTTCATATTATTTTCGAAAAATTACATGAAACATTAAAAAGCTCAGAAAAATGTGCTAAAATGTATTTTATTGCATTTTTCGACGATTTAGAAGGTTTGAGTGCTTTTCTGGCAAAACTCATTTTATAGCTAAAATACTTAGATTTTCACACTTTTAAATAAATTTCTACTGCAATTGAAATTTATGGAAAAGTAAGCAAAATTTATGATTTTCTTTTAGAAGCTTACTTATAGGTATATTTTATTAAAATTTTTTTCAGAAAATCCTTGAAAATCCTTAATCTCAAAAAATGCAATAAAATAAGTTTTATAGCATTTTTAATATTTCATAATTATTTACTATTTTTAAAAAATCCCATTAAAAATCTTAAAAATCAATATTTTTATAGAATATTTCATATTATTTTCAAAAATACATGAAACATTAAAAAGCTCAGAAAAAGTGCTAAAATGGATTTTATTCATTTTCGACGATTTAGAGCGGTTTGAGTGCTTTTCTGACAAAACTATTTTTAGCTAAAATACTTAATTTTCACACTTTTAAATAGAATTTCTACTGCAATTGAAATTTATGGGAAAGTAAGAAAATTTAATGATTTTCTTTTAGGAAGCTTACTTATAGGTGTATTTTATCTAAAAATTGTTTTTCAGAAAATCCTTGAAAATGCCTTAAATCGTCAAAAAATGCAATAAAATCAAGTTATATAGCATTTTTTTAATATTTCATAATTTTTTAACTATTTTTAAAAAATCCCATTAAAAATCTTTAAAAATCAATATTTTTATAGAATATTTCATATTATTTTCGAAAAATACATGAAACATTTAAAAGCTCAGAAAAATGTGCTAAAATAGTATTTTATTACATTTTTCGACGATTTAGAGCGGTTTGAGTGCTTTTCTGACAAAACTCATTTTTTAGCTAAAATACTTAGATTTTCACACTTTTAAATAGAATTTCTACTGCAATTGAAATTTATGGGAAAAGTAAGCAAATTTAATGATTTTCTTTAGGAAGCTTACTATAGGTGTATTTTATTAAAAATTTTTTTAGAAAATCCTTGAAAATGCTTAAATCGTCAAAAAATGCAATAAAATAATTTATAGCATTTTTAATATTTATAATTATTTACATATTTTTAAAAATCCCATTAAAAATCTAAAAATCAATATTTTTATAGAATATTTCATATTATTTTCGAAAATACATGAAACATTAAAAGCTCAGAAAATGCTAAAATGGATTTTATTGCATTTTCGACGATTTAGAGCGTTTGAGTGCTTTTCTGACAAAACTCATTTTTTAGCTAAAATACTTAGATTTTCACACTTTTAAAAAATTTTACTGCAATTGAAATTTATGGAAAAGTAAGCAAAATTTAATGATTTTCTTTTAGGAAGTTACTTATAGGTGTATTTTATCTAAAAAATTTTTTTCAGAAAATCTTGAAAATGCCTTAAATCGTCAAAAATGCAATAAAATAAGTTTTATAGCATTTTTAATATTTCATAATTATTTAACTATTTTAAAAATCCATTAAAAATTAAAAATCAATATTTTTATAGAATATTTCATATTATTTTCGAAAAATACATGAAACATTAAAAGCTCAGAAAAATGTGCTAAAATGTATTTTATTCATTTTCGACGATTTAGAGCGGTTTGAGTGCTTTTCTGCAAAACTCATTTTTAGCTAAAATACTTAGATTTTCACATTTTAAATAAATTTCTACTGCAATTGAAATTTATAGGAAAAGTAAGCAAAATTTATGATTTTCTTTTAGAAGCTTACTATAGGTTATTTTATCTAAAAATTGTTTTTCAGAAAATCCTTGAAAATGCCTTGAATCTCAAAAATGCAATAAAATAACGTTTTATAGCATTTTCTAATATTTATAAATTATTTGCATATTTTTAAAAATCCCATTAAAAATCTATAAAAATCAATATTTTTATAGAATATTTCATATTATTTTCGAAAAATACATGAAACATTAAAAAGCTCAGAAAAACGTGCTAAAATGGTATTTTATTGCATTTTTCGACGATTTAGAGCGGTTTGAGTGCTTTTCTGACAAAACTCATTTTTTAGCTAAAATACTTAGATTTTCACACTTTTAAATAGAATTTCTACTGCAATTGAAATTTATGGGAAAAGTAAGCAAAATTTAATGATTTTCTTTTAGGAAGCTTACTTATAGGTGTATTTTATCTAAAAAAATTGTTTTTGAGAAAATCCTTGAAAATGCCTTGAATCGTCAAAAAATGCAATAAAATAACTATTTATAGCATTTTTTAATATTTATACATTATTTACATATTTTTAAAAAATCCCATTAAAAATCTATAAAAATCAATATTTTTATAGAATATTTCATATTATTTTCGAAAAATTACATGAAACATTAAAAAGCTCAGAAAAATGTGCTAAAATGGTATTTTATTGCATTTTTCGACGATTTAGAGCGGTTTGAGTGTTTTTCTGGCAAAACTCATTTTTTAGCTAAAATACTTAGATTTTCACACTTTTAAACAGAATTTCTACTGCAATTGAAATTTATGGGAAAAGTAAGCAAAATTTATTGATTTTCTTTTAGGAAGCTTACTCATAGGTGTATTTTATCTAAAAAAATTGTTTTTCAGAAAATCCTTGAAAATGCCTTAAATCGTCAAAAAATGCAATAAAATCAAGTTATATAGCATTTTTTTAATATTTCATAATTTTTTAACTATTTTTAAAAAATCCTATTAAAAATCTTTAAAAATCAATATTTTTATAGAATATTTCATATTATTTTCGAAAAATACATGAAACATTTAAAAGCTCAGAAAAATGTGCTAAAATAGTATTTTATTACATTTTTCGACGATTTAGAGCGGTTTGAGTGCTTTTCTGGCAAAACTCATTTTTTAGCTAAAATACTTAGATTTTCACACTTTTAAACAGAATTTCTACTGCAATTGAAATTTATGGGAAAAGTAAGCAAAATTTTATGATTTTCTTTTAGCTAGCTTACTCCTAGGTATATTTTATCTAAAAAAATAGTTTTTCAGAAAATCCTTGAAAATGCCTTGAATCGTCAAAAAATGCAATAAAATAACGTTTTATAGCATTTTCTAATATTTATAAATTATTTACATATTTTTAAAAAATCCTAATAAAAATCTATAAAAATCAATATTTTTATAGAATATTTCATATTATTTTCGAAAAATTACATGAAACATTAAAAAGCTCAGAAAAATGTGCTAAAATGGTATTTTATTGCATTTTTCGACGATTTAGAAGCGGTTTGAGTGCTTTTCTGCAAAACTCAGTTTTTAGCTAAAATACTTAGATTTTCACACTTTTAAATAGAATTTCTAGCAATTGAAATTTATGGGAAAAGTAAGCAAAATTTAATGATTTTCTTTAGGAAGCTTACTTATAGGTGTATTTATCTAAAAATGTTTTTCAGAAAATCCTTGAGAATGCATCTCAAGGATTTTCTGAAAAACATTTTTAGATAAAATACACCTATAAGTAAGCTTCCTAAAAGAAAATCATTAAATTTCTTACTTTTCCATAAATTTCATGCTAGAAATTTATTTAAAAGTGTGAAAATCTAAGTATTTTAGCTAAAAACTGAGTTTTGCCGAAAGCACTCAAACCGCTTAAATCGTCGAAAAATGCAATAAAATACTTTTTTAGCACATTTTTCTGGGCTTTTAAATGTTTCATGTATTTTTCGAAAATAATATGAAATATTCTATAAAAATATTGATTTTTTTAAGATTTTTAATGGGATTTTTTAAAAATAGTTAAATAATTATGAAATATTAAAAAATGCTATAAAACTTGATTTTATTGCATTTTTTGACGATTTAAGGCATTTTCAAGGATTCTCTGAAAAAAAAAATAATAAAATACACCTATAAGTAAGCTTCCTAAAAGAAAATCCTTAAATTTTGCTTACTTTTCCCATAAATTTCAATTGCAGTAAAAATTCTATTTAAAAGTGTGAAAATCTAAGTATTTTAGCTAAAAAATAAGTTTTGTCAGAAAAGCACTCAAACCGCTCCAAATCGTCGAAAAATGCACGTTTTTCTGAGCTTTTTAATGTTTCATGTATTTTTCGAAAATAATATGAAATATTCTATAAAAATATTGATTTTTTAGGATTTTTTATGGGATTTTTTAAAAATATTTAAATAATTATGAAATATTAAAAAATGCTATAAAACTTGATTTTATTGCATTTTTTGACGATTTAAGGCATTTTCAAGAATTTTCAGAAAAACACTCAAACCGCTCCAAATCGTCGAAAAATGCAATAAAATAACATTTTAGCACGTTTTTCTGAGCTTTTTAATGTTTCATGTATTTTTCGAAAATAATATGAAATATTCTATGAAAATATTGATTTTTATAGATTTTTAATGGGATTTTTTAAAAATATGTAAATAATTTATAAATATTAAAAAATGCTATTAAACGTTATTTTATTGCATTTTTTGACGATTCAAGGCATTTTCAAGGATTTTCTGAAAAAAACTATTTTTTTAGATAAAATACACCTATGAGTAAGCTTCCTAAAAGAAAATCATTAAATTTTACTTACTTTTACCATAAATTTCAATTGCAGTAGAAATTATATTTAAAAGTGTGAAAATCAAAGTATTTTAGCTAAAAAATGAGTTTTGCCAGAAAAGCACTCAAAACACTCTAAATCGTCGAAAAATGCAATAAAATACCATTTTAGCACATTTTTCTGAGTTTTTTAATGTTTCATGTAATTTTTCCAAAATAATATGAAATATTCTATAAAAATATTGATTTTTATAGATTTTTAATGGGATTTTTTAAAAATATGTAAATAATTTATAAATATTAAAAAATGCTATAAAACGTTATTTTATTGCATTTTTTGACGATTCAAGGCATTTTCAAGGATTTTCTGAAAAAACTATTTTTTTAGATAAAATACACCTATGAGTAAGCTAGCTAAAAGAAAATCATAAAATTTTGCTTACTTTTCCCATAAATTTCAATTGCAGTAGAAATTCTATTTAAAAGTGTGAAAATCTAAGTATTTTAGCTAAAAAATGAGTTTTGTCAGAAAAGCAATCAAACCGCTCTAAATCGTCGATAAATGCAATAAAATACCATTTTAGGACGTTTTTCTGAGCTTTTTAATGTTTCATGTATTTTTTGTAAATAATATAAAATATTCTATAATAATATTGATTTTTATAGATTTTTAATGGGATTTTTTAAAAATAGGTAAAAAATTATGAAATATTAAAAAATGTTATAAAACTTGATTTTATTGCATTTTTTGACGATTTAAGGCATTTTCAAGGATTTTCTAAAAAACAATTTTTTTTAGATAAAATACACCTATAAATAAGCTTCCTAAAAGAAAATCATAAAATTTTGCTTACTTTTCCCATAAATTTCAATTGCAGTAGAAATTCTATTTAAAAGTGTGAAAATCTAAGTATTTTAGCTAAAAAATGAGTTTTGTCAGAAAAGCACTCAAACCGCTCTAAATCGTCGAAAAATGCAATAAAAACCATTTTGCAATTTTTTTAACTTTTAATGTTTCATGTAATTTTTCGAAAAAAATATGTATTCTATAAAAAAATTGATTTTATAGATTTTTAAAGGGGTTTTTTTAAAAAATGTAAAAAATTTATAAAATTTAAAAAAGCTATAAAAGTTATTTTATTGCATTTTTGACGATTCAAGGCATTTTTAAGGGTTTTCAAAAACATTTTTTTGATAAAATAACCCCCTAGTAAACCCAAAAAAAAATCATAAAATTTTTCTTACTTTTTCCATAAATTTCAATTGCAG
>WNWK01045304.1:0-14779 GCA_009830355.1 Cherax destructor
TTTCTATGCTGACAAGGCATCCAGTCAATCAAAGCAAATTTGGAGGCAGGAAAATAAAACGTAAAATACGTTGGGGCAGTAGCAAAGCACGAAATGCAATGTGTGGACCGCTTCATGGTTAATAGATAATAGACACTATAAGAAACATCAGGCTGAAATAGAAGAGAAACTGAAGTTAGTTCTGGATCTGAGTTACAGAAAGAATATGGACAGAAAAAGGATGAAATTAAAAAGACAAAATATATTTGTTACAAGAAGGTGAAAGTTTGCTGCACATATAATTGTCCTACAAAATTGCCTTTGTGTTGGCCAGAAAACAGAAGCCTTCTCCGGATAGAGAAGAAATTGTTCACGCCTTGTCTCCAAATATTTACAAGATGTCTCTTGGGTGATAAAATTTTGGAAAGAATAGTAGATGAAATCACTGTTAAAGCAAATAGTTATAAGACACTGAAAGACTTAGCTCATGCTTGTACAAACTTTTCTTTTAGCTTTGGACGACCTGCTGACATATGTGATGTGTAGCCCAGTTACATTTTTTATAAGAGGAATTGAGATGATAATTTTAACATCTTTGAAGAACTTTCTATTGGTCTTATATGGCAGCTCAGTGTGATAGCACAGCGGAACTGCAGCACCCTCCAGATGCTCATGCCAGATGTGCACACTTCATCAACCTTACATACTAAAATAATTTGCAACTGACAAATATATTACAGAAAAATCTGTTGTATGTTGTTTGCTAAATGTATTTATAAGCAAATTTTTTTTTTTTTTTTTTTTTGTAAAACAATATTTATAGTGTACAGTGGACTCGCTATTCGAACACCCAAAACCTACCTCATTCCAGAATGCTGCCCAAGTGCTGTTAAACGAATTTTATTCTATAAGGGAAATGATGTGGCAGCCATCCCTGGTTTCGCTGTCCCAGTTTCTCGCCTGGTTTTGGTTTTCGCTGACTTTTTTTCAGGGAAAATTTGTCTTAAGCTACTTCATTGTTTTAGTTTTCGCCACCGTATGTGACCTGTCTCACTCAGTGCCGCATGGTTAAAGGCCAGAGGCTCGCACCCACGCACTTCTAATGCAGCATTACTGTCACGCAGCTCCAGCACTGTTTACACTTTTGATGAACATCATCCCAGGAGTTTATATGTAAAACATTTATTAATTCATTATTTAAATCTGATTATTGTGTATGATCACTAAATAAGCTGAATACGGGCCCAAAGAAAGCTCCAGTGCCACTTCCTTGGTAAAGAAAGGATGAACACAGAGAATGAAGAAATAAATAGAAAAAAATATGATAGTGGAAAGGAGAAACACGATGAGTTTAAGAGTGTAGCAGGTGCATGCAGGGAGTGTAGCATGGCGAGGGAGTGTAGCATGCATGCAGGGAGTGTAGCAGGTATGTAGGAGTGTAGTATGTATGCAGGGGAGTGTAGCATGTATGCAGGGAGTAGCATGTGGCGGCAGGAGTGTTGTGGCGTATGCAGGGAGTGCCGATGGCGCAGGAGTGTCGATGCATGCAGGGAGGTAACAGGCGTGCAGGGATTGTAGCATGTGGCGCAGGGAGTGGCAGGCAGCAGGGAGTGTAGCAGGTAGGCGGTGGAGCAGCATGCATGCAGGAGTGGTAGCATGTATGCAGGGAGTGTAGCAGTGTACGCAGGGAGTGTAGTAGGTATGCAGGAGTGTAACATGTATGCAGGGAGGTAGTATGTATGCAGGGAGGTGGCAGCATGTAAGTAGGGAGTGTAGCATGTGGCGCAGGGAGGTAACAGGTAAGGGCAGGGAGTGTGGCAGGCAGTGCAGTGGCAGACATGGGAGGAGGCAGTGTTGCTGCAGGGAGTGTAGCAGGGCAGGAGGTAGCAGGCACGGAGGGAGGTAGCAGGCAGGAGGGAGTGTGTAGCAGGCAGTGGAGGAGATAGCAGGCATGCAGGGAAGTGACCCCGGATAGGACTTGATACCTAGAGTCCTGGTGGGAGGGGGATTCCTCTCTTCCCTCTCTCCCATCCAGCAAATACTGGGTCTTCATTGAAGGTAAGTGCCATATTCAGTTCATTCATTTCAGCATGTAAATCTATCTTTAAGGCTCAAAAATTTTTTTTTTCAAAACTTCTGGGTTTCTGGAACGGATCAATTGAATTTCCATTATTTCTTATAAGAAAATAGTTTGCTTCGCCATTTTGCCTTAGCTTCATCCATCCGGAAACGGATTAAAATCGAAACCTAGGATGACTGTAATTAGAGATTGGTCCATTTGCACTCTCAAAAATACACTTATAAAAGACTTTACAATAATAAACTTACATAAAAGGGTGTGCTTTGATGCTCCGAATAGCAAGGGTCCACTGTACGTATAGGTATTTCTGTGTTACATCTGGCAGTGAGGAGCCACAGTCCCATACAATATTTCCATGCAGTCAGCCACCAGTCTTGGAGTCACTTCATGAAAACGAGGACTGATATATTTGACAAAGAAAGTCAGCGCCTAGGAAATTGCACTAGATTCTAGTAAATCATCGCGTTTGTACCTGGATGAAGCACCGTCAATGATAGGTAACAGCTGACTGCAACTTGATTGAAATCTTTTAGGTCAGCCTTTTACTAAAATATCACTGAATTATACAATGAGTCACTGTGTGAAAAACTTTAAATTTGGCATACGTTATGCTACTGAGTTGTGAAATGCATGAATAAATTAAGAGTAAGAGGATTAAAGTTAGAGTGAGAATTTAGAGAATATTGTGAAATGTTATATTTTGGAATATACAGGGTACTTTCTACTTATGAACAGCCAATAATCCCTAATAATTATGTAAGTGTATTTTTGCAGGTGCTTTTGTAAGTGTATTTTTGGGGTCTGAAATTTATCAATCTAATTTTCATTATTTCATGGGAAAATCTTCCGCATCAATGGGCACTAACAGTCAGCTGAACGTAACTGCTTCCCGTAAACTGAGGTACCACTGTATATGATCTTATCCTCATTGTGATGCCCTGGCTCTGGCAGGGACAGAAACTGAGGAAAGAGCCCTTTGATGTGACATAATAATCCACTTCTCAATACAATCCGCTCCAGAGCTAGTTCTCAAATTTGAACATTTCAAAGTCAAATCAATATTTCCATAAGAAATAATGAAAATATAACACCGTTCCCGCTGTCAGGATGCATGACAAAATAGTACAGTGACCCCTTGTGCCTCTGCAACCCCGGAAATCGTACATTTATAAGTACAGTGGCATTCCTCGACTTACGATGATCCCTAAACTCACTCCTTGTATGTAAGTTTATTTTAAATGCTTTGTAAGTGTAATTTTGGGGTCTAAAAGGACTAGTCTATTCTTTACAACATTTCTTAAGGAGATAAATTCAGTTTGCAATGACACTTGGAATGAGCATTCTGGAATGAAAAAATATCAAGTCGAGGTACCACTGTATAATATTGTAAGTGCTTGTGGAAAAGTATTTTGGGGTCTGAAATAGACTAACTTACGTGATATCTTTTCCCTTGGTTATAAATTGCCTGCAATGGTACTTGAGCAGATCTCCAGGAGGAAGTTTTTAATAAACTCGGGGTCCACTGTATCACTATGACGCTATTATCAACTTCCTGACAGCTTATTTGATCTATCACAATTCATCTAATATGACACAATAAACAATATAAATAACATAAAACTGGATATACTCTAGAATGAATAAAATATGTATGTCATTACGAATGGTGTGCATTCTGTCCAGCTAGGGACATCTTCCCATTTTTTTCCCTTCAGCGTGTGTATAGAGAAACGGAGTTTGTAATGCTAACTGCATTAGACCCTCTTTCTAAAAAAACCATAATGTAAAAAATGAAAGGTGAATAAAACCTTTTACATACCTTACAAAAGGGGTATTTTAAATTTATGCTGTCGGGGTATTTTGGTCCTTTTCACCCTTTAAAAGCTCCTCTTCAAAATTCAAAATTTTTTTATTTCATGAAAACAAGGTGGGGGTCTTATAGTTATACATTAAAGTTGATATTAAAAATTTTTGCCAATAATATCCCTGGATGCCTAGTTTTTCGGGCAGTTTTAAAGGATAGGTCTTACTCAATAGCTAACAATGAATATACAGATTGTGGGTTAGGTTAGGTTTACAAAATTTAGGTACGGGAATTTTAAAATATAGAATTTAACAATTAGTATAAAGTTAGCAATTATTTATATATTAATGATAAAGGTGATATATTGGCAAATATTTTTCTATATTGGAGTATCAGGCAAATTATGACTAGTTTTTTATGTTTATGGCAAAGTTGTATTAGTTTTGGTTAGAACTGTGCAAATTAAGGGAATCACAGATATTTTTTATGATTTTCTGTATTAATGTAAAATTAGAGAATCACAGATATCAATAAGTGTTTTTTTGCTGTGATATGCAAGATAAAGAAGTTTTCTTATGGTTAACTACCGGTTTGGGGTGCAAGAGATAAGATTTTTTTTTTAAGGGGTTTTTGAAATGGAGGTTGTGTCTGCAGTTCTAGAGTTTTCAGGCGGGGGTTCCCAGATTTTAGCCCTTTTATGATTGAATTTGATAGATTTAGTCGGACACGGGAATTAAAGAGATGTTTATGTCTGTAAAATTTTGTTCATTCCCCACAACTGTCAAGAAAGTGTTTTAGCCAGGTTAAAGTTGAATTAATTTTGGGTTTTATAAATGTAGAAGCAGGTAGTGGGGTGGATGTCTGGACAGGGGGAGGTTTAGGTCTTTGAAGTGGGTCTGCCTAGCGTTGGATTGTGTATAATTTTACTGCGGCTTTTTGTTGTTTTTGGCTTTAGGTGGTAATTGCTGTTGTCCCCCTGCACAAATGGATATGGAGGTAGGGATAGATGAGAGTAGGGATGGTAGTGGGCTGATTGTGGGCATATCCGATTAGAGAGGACCCAGTTTTGGACATCTTTGGGTTTTGTGTTGTTGGGGGGGTGAATTTCAGGCTGCTCCCTTTTTCCCGAACTTAACTGCTTTAAAATTGAACTTGGGCCCGTGCTGGGGCAGGAACACATTAAATCACTAAGAGGGGGTTATTAGTCTTAAAGATGCCACTTAAACCATAATAATAAAATAATAATCACTCTGAGGCATTAATAATAATAATAAAAAATAATAATCACTTGGGGGTATAAAAACTTATGCATTTTTTAATCCCTTTATGATAATTTTTCAAAAAATTTTATAAAAAAAACCCCAAAGTTTAATTAAAAAATTAAATAAAAATGGGGTGTTCTTCCAGTGGCGGGGGTGAAAATTTCCTTTTTGGGGGGAACAACACAAAAAACCCCGGTTTGTTTTCAAAACCCCCAAACCTTTTACACCCCATTCCCCCTTTTTTTTTTAATCTTGTTTACCCCCACACTCTTGGACTGCCTCCCCCGTCTCCACCACCACTGCCCCCCCACCACCACTGCCCCCCCACCACCACCCTCTCACCACCCCCTCCCCCCCCTCCCCACCCCACCCCCCACCCCACTGCCTCCCCACCACTGCCCCTCACCACCACGCCTCCACCACCACTGCCTCCCACCACTGCCCCCCACCACCACTGCCTCTCACCACCCCCTGCCTCTCCCCCTGCCTCTCCACCCCCCCCCTTTTACCGCCCCCCCCCCTCTACCACCACTGCCCCCCCACCACTGCCTCTACCACCACCCTCTCACCACCCCCCCCTCACCACCACTGCCTCTCCTGCCACTGCCTCTCACCACCCTCCCCCCACCACCACTGCCTCTCCACCCCCCCCCCACCCTGCCTCTCACCACCCTGCCTCCCCCACCACTCCCAAAAACCAATGAACAAGCCCCAAACCTTTTAATTAAAAATTTTTGGGAAAAGGAGTAACCAGGGAAATTTTTCCCCTGGAGGATAAACAAAGCTAGACTGACTCATGATGCCTGGGCGGGGGGGTTTTTTTGGTACGCATTTTTTTTCCCCCGGGAAACACGGGATCGTTCGATGGTGGGGAAAAAAATTTTTTGAAAAAAAAGCGTTGGACTCATTTGTTGGTTTGATGGGGCGAAAAAAGCCGGGGTTCCACTGTAAAACAAATGGCACTTTGATTTAGCTTTTTTGGTTATTTCCAGCCATCTATGATGGCCTAATTCCCGAACTGCTGCGCAAAGGCGCACCAAAAACCCCAGAATGACTCAAGAATATTAACAGAAACCCCCCACCTCCAAAAGTTTAAAAAACCCAAAAATTGGGAGGTCCATTCAAACCCAAAACCCCCCCCCGCTGCCAGACAAGCACCCACAACAAGTCTAAAAAAACTATGGCTTCTATGTTCTATCAAAAACATCGCCTGTACTACTATGGGGACCTAATAAAAAAAGAAGCAAAAAAAAGAAAAAAATCACCAAGTTTTTGGGCTATTTCTTTACCCCCCAAAAGGGGGCCCCGGGGTGCACCCCCCCACCCCCCCCCCCCAGGCAACCGTCAACAAACACAATGGCTGACTCCCCCCCCCCCTCACCCTAAAAAACCCCCCCCCAAAGGGGCGGGGACAGAAAAAAACCCCCCTAGTTTCTCCCTCAAACCCACTGCCTTAAAAAGGATTTGATCCATAAAAACGTCTCGGGGGGAAAACAAATGATCCTGTCACTCTTAAGTCATATATCACCACCCTAACGGGGAAAACATGAATCTTCGTACAACACTATAAAGCATGAAACTAAGTTAGCCCACCTTGAAAGCAAGATCCCTTTGAAAAAAAGTTTACATCAGCTGGAATGGTTTTTTTTTGGGGAAAAGACCCCCCCCCCAGTCATAGCCAGCCATACAAACAAATAACACCCAAAAAACCCCAAAAAAGGGGTTGAAGATGCTGTCAAAAGGGGGAAAAGGGGGAAAGGGGGTTTACCCAGCCCCCCCTTTTTTTCTAACCAAGAAGATAAAACTAGCAAGATAAGTTAAAAAACTTGGTAATAATTAATAATAATAATAATAATAATAATAATACTTTATTTAGACATGGTACAATGATACATAGTTGGGTAGACATGATACATAGGTAATAATGAGAAAAAATGAAAAAGCCCTTAATATCACTTTTTAAAAAGTGGAAAAAACCCCCTTCCCAAACCCCCCCAAAAGATGCTGTTTTTCCCCAGACCAAAAACCCCCAAAATTAAATGAAAAAAATTGCCAGCATCAGAGATAACAGAATCACGATTACTTGGCACAAAAAGGTAAAAAAGAGTGTTATGCTTAGATTTCCCCACGATAGACAGAAAAAACCATCTGTTTAAAAAAATCAATTGGTGAAAAAAAAATCTTTGAAGAAAAGGGGTCCCCAAAAAAAAGCCCCGAACCCCCCATACGGAAAAAAAAGCTTAAAAAGGAAAATGACAAAATCTCCAGTGCTTAAACCCCCGGGGGGGGAAAAATCCTATTTAAAAAAATCAAATGTGGGCCCGGGGGCTTACTATATCACAAAAAAGAATTCCAATTTTTCCCCGGATGCTAACCTTCAAAACTGATCAACTTCAATGCCCCCAATCCTTAGTGTGCGTTAGTGCAACAATTGTACTAGTAATTTTCAACCTCACTATCTTATATTTCTCCAAAACTGATTGTATATTAATGTAATTAACTTCATAATTGTTCTAATAACTGCTACCTCACTATAAAAAATTTTCCCCCTAAATATGATTGTAAAACCCCATTTTTTATTATATATACAGGGGGTCCCCTTTTTGGTTAACGATGGCCCCAAAATCCCCCTTTTTAAAAGTAAGTTTTTTTTTTTTAAATGTTTTTTTAAGTGTTTTTTGGGGGGGTCTAAAAGGACTAGTCTAACATTTTTTCCTTTTGGGGGATAAATTGGTTTGGTAATGGCATTTAACAGCATTCTGGAGCAAAAAATATGTTCCGAGGTACCACTTTTATTTTTTTCCTTATCTGTCCATTTTTTTTTTATTTTTTTTTTTTAATCAGTGGACCCCATTTTTCAAAAATTCCCCCCCCGAAGTCTGCTCAAGTGCCATTCCCCAACAATTTACCCCCCTTTAAAGGGAAAAAATTTTACTTAGGTTAGCCCCATTTAACCCCCCAAAAAACCTTCCACAAGAACTTAAAAATTTTATTTTTCATAATTCCCCCGATTTGGGGGATTTTTAAACCCCAGGTCCACTCAATTTATTATTACCATTTCCCAACCTTAACTATTTTTTATTAGTAATTATTTTTTTTTAAAATTTTTTAAATTTTAAAAACCTTTTTTTCTTTTTTTTATATTTTTAAAATAATCAAACAACTACCTCATTGTGTATGTGACTTTTTTTTATATTTTCTTATAACCCTTTTTCCCAAAAAAGTGCAATTATTTACAGTGGTCCCCCCCGGTTTTTTCGATATTTTTCTTTCCCCAATGCTGTTCAAGTCCATTCCCAAAAAAATTTATCCCCTTTAAAAAAAAGTTGTAAAATAGACTAGCCCTTTTTTGCCCCCCCAAAAATTTCATTACAAAAGCTTTTAAAAAAAAAAATTTCATAAAAGGGTGGGTTTGGGGACCATCGTAAAAGGGGGACCACTGTATTTTTTTTTTAAATACCTTTTACCATAAAAATTTCAGTCACTTTTTTGCTTAAGATTTAATCAAAACTAATTTTACTATTAGCCCCAAAAAACTTTCATTCATTTACCTCTTTTGCCTTTTATATACTAAAAGATTTTTTAAGCAATATTGAATCAAAAAAATTTTTTATTCTTATATTCAAAAAACCCTACCTCGGAAAAGTGACTTTATATTTTTTTAAAAATAACTATCTTGGTGCAATTATTTACTTATTTTTTTAAATATTTTAAACCCTTTGCCAATTTCAGTCACTTTATTTACTTAAAATTTGATCAAAACTATTTTTAATATTAGTCAAAATTTTTTTTCTATTAGTTCAATAGTTTTTTGGGGTTCCCCATTGACCTTTTTATTCCCTTCAAAAAAAAAAATAGTTTCAACCAGTTTTTAAAAAAAAAAATTTTTTTTTCCTTATCAATTTAATACTAGTCATTGAAGTTATTCAAAAAAATTCATTGGCCAGTTCAATTAGTATATCATTAACTTTTTTCCCCAAATTCCTATAACACTGTGAAAAATTTTTAAACACTTCCCCCAAAATTGTATTAATCCATTAGTAAGTAAGACTTTAATCTAGTACCATTCATTAATTTTAAAACATAATCCATTTTTCCCCCAAGTCTATTTATAGAGTCACACTAAACCCTATGTTTTACGGGCATTCCCCCTGATATCAACCTTTATTAAATGACTTACTTTTTTTCCCAAAACAGCAACTGTAATTTTTAAAACCCAGATAAAAAAAAAAGACATTACTAAAGGCCAACAATACAACTATCTTCAATTACAATGTTAGATCTTTAAAAAAACATTTGATGACCTCACAGCACTACTCCAATCCCTACAGACCAATATAAAAATACCCACACTCACTGAGACCGGGAAAAAACCTGATCCCACGGGTGTCTATGCCATCCCGGGTTCACTGCCATTCACAACTGTGGACAGATCAGAAAGGGGGGGGGAAGGGGGAAAATATATTATACAGATCAACTTGAATGTACCCAAAAACTCTTGAAAAAGGGTGAGCATGGAGAATATATTAAAATAAATTTTAAAAAAAAAACCCCCCTTTAAAAAACCCCCCGGTGAAAAACATCACAAAATTACCACAGTAAAACCCCCCCAAAAAAACAAACTAGGAAACCTAAAAATTTGGTTCTTTAAAAAATCATTTGCTGCTCTCAGGAGATTTAAAACATAAATCTCCACGTAGGACCCACGGGTAACTGAATTCACAAACACAAGGCAATTTCTTTTACTACCAACAATATCAAAACCTAAAAGAATCTCTGAGAATAGTACCTCGTTATTAGACCACATCTGGACTAACAAAAACCCCAAAAAACAGGCTAAACACAGAAAACACCACAGATCCCCCCCCCAACCTTTTTTTTAACTAACCTAGGCATTTTCCCCAAAATTTAAAAAATTACCTTCGGGCCCCACAAATGGTCAGGGTTTTTAATAATTTTTTATCAGCTATGATGAACATTTTTTTAAAAAATTAGAAACATATTCAGATCCCCCTGAATTAAAAGAACTTTTCCCCCAAAAAAAAAAACCCCTATAACAGAAAATTTTTCCCAAAAAAAAAAAAAAAAATCCCGCTAAGAAACTTAACAATCCCTGGCTAACACCCAACATCCCCTTTAAAAAAATAAACAAGAGGCACCAAAATGAAAAACAAAAAAAATCCCCTTTTAACCCCCGGGGAAAAAACCAACCTTTTTTTCAATCCTTACTAGCCTGATAAAAAGGTCAAAAAAATTTTTTTATGAAAACAGACTACAGACAGTAAAAGGTGGTATGAAAAAGACCTGGAAAACCCTATCTGCAATTCTAGGGGAAAAAAAAAATATCCACAACAAAACCATCAAAAAAACAAAAAAAGACCGAACCCCAACCCCACCAACTGAGACAGCAAAAAGACTTTGTTTTTCTTCTCCACCAAAAGGGAAAAAAATTTCCCCCCGAGTAAAATCCCAAGCTCAAACCCCGGCCCCAAAAAACACCTCACCAACACCTACCCAGATAAATATTCCCCCCTCCTACCAACTCAATTGAAGTCTCGCTCATAATCAACACCCCTTAAAAAAAAACGGAGACATAAACAGCTTAACCCTTTTTGTACAAAAAACTTCACAGGTACTGTCACCAATTATGGGAGCATTTTCAATAAATCCCCCGAAAAATTTAACCTTCCCATCAATTCTCAAAATAACTAGGGTCACCCCATCCACAAAGGAAAAGGGGGCCAAACTGACTTAATAATTTTTGACCAATCTCAAAACCACTGCTTTCTAAAAATTTTAAAAAAAATTTAAAATTTTTTTGACCAAAAACTTTCCTACCTCATCTCACACAATGTACTCAACCCCCGTCAATTTGGTTCAGGACTAACAAGTGCACAAACGTTGCTATAACACACATGTTAGGTTAATATACACCCCCTTTAGAAGAAAGAAGTTCCCCTGGGAATCTTCATAGACCTTTAAACATTTTTAAAAACCCACCATGATTTTTTTTTACAAAATTCGCACCCATGGTAGGGGGCACCCCCCCAACTACCTAAAGCAACAAACCAAAAAAAGGGAAAAAATCTTCCACAACAAATTACAGGGGGTCCCTCAAGGGGAAAAATCCTGGGGGGCCCCCCCCATTCCTCATTTAAAAGACCTAATGCATCACAACTACTCCCAAAAACCCCTTTTTTTTTCGGGTGACCAAAAAAGTTTCTCTTTTACCCAAATTTTTATCTAGCCAACTTTTTTAAAGGGGAAATTTCAAAAAAAAATCAACATGGATGAAGACAAAAAAATTACCCCTCAATACTGACAAGACCCCACCCATTCATTTGGGGGCCAAAAAACCAAAAATTTTTCCCCTTTAAAAAAATCCCCAAAAATTCCCTCCAAGACTCACAGAGGGGGGAAAAATTCCCCAAAGGGGAAAAACCCCCCCGGCAGTAGTCTTAAATTCCAAACACACATACAACAAATTTCCCAAAAAAAAACTCAAAAAACAGTAGGTATATTATCAAAAATAAATTATTTGCCACAACCAGCTCTCATTGCACTATATCATTCCCCCATCTACCCCCTTTTTTCACCTTGGGGGCTTTCATGGGGGGGGAACAACATTAAATCACCTTAGACCCTCATAAAAGGGGGAAAAGGGTGCAGTCAGGATGATAACAAATTCCCCTCTAGACATCATACTCCACCTATATTCAAAACTTTAAAACTACTCGCCATAAAAAAAAAATTTATCCTATTCATGTGCCTACTACATACATAAAACACCATGCTAATATCAACCCTCCGCTCAAATTCTCCTCAACAACTTTAAGGGGGCCCACGACCGACACAAGACAGGGGTCCTTTTGCCCAACCCCCTGTCCATCCAACCAATGAAAAAATTCCCCTTTCACAAAAAGGGAAAAAATCTAAAAATTTATTACCAGTAAATTTAAGTTAACCTTGGGGGGAAAATTTCCCCAAAATTTCTCTAAAAAAACACCTACTCCCCCCCATACTAAATCTCATCTGTAACAAACTTTCAAACCCAATGTTATTTTACTTAAGATAATCTCATTTTTTTATTGTCATCCCCCTTTTTAAAATGTTTTTTTCTTCATCCTTTTTTTTTTTAATAGTATAGTATCATCATTTTTTTTTAAAAAATTATAACTAAAGGGGAAATAAAAAATTTTCTCTAGTATTGTTTTTTTACTACCCCTTGTTTTGACTTACGGATTTTTTCTTTCCCCAAAAACTGTTCAAGTGCCATTAAAAAAGAATTTATCTCCATAAAAATGATGAAAAAAAGACGGGCCCCGGGCCCCCAAATTACACAAAAAAACATTTAAAAAAAAAATTTTTCAAAAAAAGGGGGTTTTGGGGGGCCTTTAAATTTTTGGGGGGACCACTGTATAGCATCAATATATTGAAACTTAAAAAAAAAATATCAACTAAAAAAAAAACTCAAAATTTCTCTAGTATTGTCTTTTTAATAGTACAGTCATCCCTCGGTTTTCGATTTTAATCCTTTCCCCGATGGATTTTAAAAAAAAGGGGAAAAACCAAAACCCTTTTTTCCCCCCTAAGAAATAATGGAAATTCAATTAATCCGTTTAAAAAACCCCGAATTTTTTGGAAAAAAAAAATTTTTTGGGGGCCCCTTTAAAATGGGAAAATGCACAAATGAATGAACTGAATGGGGCCCACCTTTATTGAAGACTGATGTTTTCTGGATGGGGGGGGGGGAAGATGGGAGAGGGAAGGGCCCCCCTTTTTTGGGGAAAAAATCCCCCTCCATAAGGACTCTAGGTCCAAGTCCTTATCCGGGGGGTTCCCCGCATGCCTGCTACCTCCCTCCCCGCCTGCTCCTCCCTCCCTGCCTGCTACCTCCCTCCCCCCGCACCAACCCCCCCCCTCCTGCCCCCCCCCCCCCACCCCCCTCCCTGCCCCGCTACCCCTCCCTCCCCTGCCTGCTACCTCCCCCCCTGCCCCGCTACCTCCCTCCTGCCTGCTCCTCCCTCCCCCCCCCGCCACACTCCCTCCCCCCCCCGCTCCCCCCTCCCTGCCTGCTCACTCCCCTCCTGCCCCCGCCCACCCCTCCCCCCCCCTGCCTGCTACACTCCCTCCCCCGCCTGCTTTTTTCCCCCCCCCCGCCTGCTACCTCCCTCCCCCCCCCGCTACACTCCCCCCCTGCTACACTCCCCCATACCTGCTCCTCCCCCGCATATCTGCTACACTCCCTGCATACCTGCTACCTCCCCTGCCCAAAACCCCCCCACACTCCCCGCATACCTGTTAACCCCCTTTTTTGCTACACTCCCCCATACCTGTTACACTCCCCCATACATGCCACACTCCCTGCCCTACCTGTTACCTCCCTGCATACATGCCCCCTGCATACCTGCTCACTCCCCCCCCTCCTGCTTCACTCCCCCGCATGCCCTGCCTCCCCGCGCCTGCTCCTCCCTGCATTCACCCCACCTCCCCCCCCCACACTCCCTGCATCCTGCTACCTCCCTGTGCCCCCACTCTGCTCCCTCATCCCCCCCTTTTTTGGTTTTTCCCCCCTCATCCTGCTACACTCCCCCCCCATACCTGTTCACTCCCTGCTTCTTTCTCCCCTGCAACCCCGTTACACTCCCTGCATACAGCACCCTCCACCATCCTGTTCACTCCTGCAACATGCTACACTCCCCATCCCCACCTTCCCCCCCCTGCATGCTACACTCCCTTTTTGCCTGCTACACTTCCCCCCCTTCCTGCTACACTCCCCCCCCTGCATGCTCACTCCCTGCATGCCTGCAACCTCTTAAACTCCATCGTGTTTCTCACTTTCACTATCATATTTTTTTTTTTTTTCTTCATTTCTACAGTGTTCCCCACTTTCTTTCCAAAAATGGCACTAAAATTTTTTTTGGGCCCATGGTGCTTATTTTAAAAAAATTTACACACAATAATCAAGGCCCAAAAACAATGGGTGTTAATAAATGTTTTTTTTAAACTCCTGGGGGTGATGTTCCCCCAAAAAAAAAAAATGCTAGACTGCGTGACAATTTTTTGGGTGGCGGTCCTACGGCCTTTTATGTTTGGGCCTGGTGGACCCCCTCCCCTACAATCGGGAAAACTAAAACAATCGGCGGCTTTTAAAAAAAATTTTCCCTGAAAAAAAAAGGGAAAAAACCAAAAACCCAAAAAAGGAAAAAAACCCCAAAGGGGGGGGCGATGGGATAATCATATTGTAATTTGAAATAATATATAACTAGAATAAAAAAATAATTTCTCTATTTTTTTTACATAGTGAATAGGGTCTTTTGGGTAAGCTGCCCCCAATGCCATGGCATGCCAAATGGCTCTCCCCCCTTTTTTTCAGTTTTATAAAATTTTTAAACCCTTTTTTTTTAATAAAGTATACTTGTTTTAAAAAGAGCGAAATAAAAAAAATTTTTATTTATTTTTATTATTATTATCTCAATGATCTAAATTTGAAACTGCAGGGGGGGAACAAATGGTTTCTAACCCAAAAAATTATATCGGGGCATTCAAAAAGAAGTTAAAACTGTTTACCTCTCAGTTGAAAATGAGAATTGAGCCAGTTTCCACATTTTAAAAAAAACAAATGAATTCTGAAGATAATTGCAATTTTTCAAA
>WNWK01045305.1:0-14778 GCA_009830355.1 Cherax destructor
GGGGGGAGGGGTTGCCACCCAGGATAACCCAAGAAAGTCAGTATGTCATCGAGGACTGTCATATTTCCATTGTGGTCCTTCAATCTGGTCTCCCAGGATGCCACCCACACCAGTTCACTAACACATCGCTGACAGAGTACAGGCTAGGTGGACAAAGGCTACAAACCTTATCAAAGGAAAGACCTTGGGGTGAGTATAACACCAAGCACGTCTCCGGAAACACACATCAACCAGATAACCGCGGCAGCATATGGGCGACTGGCAAACCTAAGATTAGCGTTCCGTTACCTTAACAAGGAATCGTTCAAGACACTGTACACCGTGTACGTCAGGCCATACTAGAGTATGCAGCACCAGTCTGGAACCCACCTGGTCAAGCACGTAAAGAAACTAGAGAAAGTGCAAAGGTTTGCGACAAGGCTAGTTCCACAGCTCAGGCGAATGCCATATGAAGAAAGGTTGAGGGAAATAGGACTAACAACACTGGAGGACAGAAGGGTTAGAGAAGACATGATAACGACATACAAAATACTGCAGGGAATCGACAAGGTAGATAGTGACAGGATGTTCCAGAGGGAACACAGAAACAAGGGACACAACTGGAAGCTGAGACTCAGATGAGTCAAAGTGATGTTAGGAAGCATTTTCTTCAGCATAGAGTAGTTAGGAAGTGGAATAGTCTGCGAACGATATAGTGGAGGCGGGAACCATACATAGTTTTAAGACAAGGTATGATAAAGCTCATGGAGCAGGGAGAGCAGAGACCCAGAACGGACAGCGAAGAGGGGGCCAGGAGCTGAGTCTCGCCCTGCAACCACAATTAGGTGAGTACTCAGGTACTTACTGCTAGGTGAATAGGAACAGCAGTGTAAGGTGACTAACACCAGGTACCTACTTACTGCTAGGTGAACGGACAGCAGGTTTAAGGAAAGCCCAATGTTTCCACCCTTGTGGGAATTGAACCACGGAAGTGTGTGTGAGGCGAGAGCGTTGCCAACCAGGCCACGGGACACAGTTACAGTCTTGGTTTTAAATGTAGGACATATCTGTTATAATCAGTGCGTCTTACTCTCCCACCCCACCTTCAGCTTCACCCCACCTTCCTCTTCCACCCCACCTTCCTCTCCCACCCCACCTTTCCCACCCCACCTTCCTCTCCCACTCCACCTTCTCTCCCCACCCCACCATCTTCCACCCCCCTTCATCTTCCACCCCACCTTCATCTTCCACCCCACCTTCCTCTCCCCTCCACCTTCCTCTCCCACCCCACCTTCCTCTCCCCCACCTTCATCTTCCACCCCAACCCATCTTCCACCCCACCTTCATCTTCCACCCCACCTTCATCTTCCACCCCACCTTCATCTTCCACCCACCTTCATCTTCACCCACCTTCCTCTCCCACCCCACCTTCCCTCACCCCACCTTCATCTTCCACCCACCTTCATCTTCCACCCCATTCATCTTCCACCCACCTTCATCTTCCACCCCTTCATCTTCCACCCACCTTCATCTTCCACCCCACCTTCTCTTCCACCTCTACCTTCATCTTCCACCCCACCTTCATCTTCCACCCCACCTTCATCTTCCACCCCACCTTCATCTTCCACCCCCTTCATCTTCCACCCCACCTTCATCTTCCACCCCACCTTCCTCTCCACCCCACCTTCATCTTCTACCCCACCTTCATCTTCCACCCCACCATCTTCCACCCACACTTCTCTCCACCCCACCTTCATCTTCCACCCCACCTTCATCTTCCACCCCACCTTCATCTTCCACCCCACCTTCCTCTTCCACCCCACCTTCTCTTCCACCCACCTTCCTCTCCCACCCCACCTTCATCTTCCACCCCACCTTCATCTTCCACCCCACCTTCCTCTTCCACCCCACCTTCCTCTTCCACCCCACCTTCCTCTTCCACCCCACCTTCATCTTCCACCCCACCTTCATCTTCCACCCCACCTTCATCTTCCACCCTACCTTCCTCTTCCACCCCACCTTCATCTTCCACCCCACCTTCATCTTCCACCCCACCCATCTTCCACCCACCTTCATCTTCCACCCCACCTTCATCTTCCACCCCACCTTCCTCTTCCACCCCACCTCATCTTCCACCCCACCTTCATCTTCCACCCCACCTTTCTCCACCCCACCTTCATCTTCCACCCCACCTTCATCTTCCACCCCACCTTCATCTTCCACCCCACCTTCATCTTCCCCACCTTCATCTTCCACCCCACCTTCATCTTCCACCCCACCTTCATCTTCCACCCCACCTTCATTTCCACCCACCTTCATCTTCCACCCCACCTTCATCTTCCACCCCACCTTCATCTTCCACCCACCTTCCTCTTCCACCCCACCTTCATCTTCCACCCACCTTCATCTTCACCCCACCTTCCTCTCCCACCCCACCTTCATCTTCCACCCCACCTTCCTCTCCCACCCCACCTTCATCTTCCACCCCTTCCTCTTCCACCCCACCTTCATCTTCCACCACCTTCCTCTTCCACCCCACCTTCCTCCCACCCCACCTTTCTCTCCCACCCCACCTTCCTCTCCCACCCACCTTTCTCTCCCCACCTTCCTCTCCCACTCCACCATCCTCTCCCACCCCATCTTCCCTCCCACCCCACCTTCCTCTCCCACCCACCTTCCTCTCCCACCCCACCTTCCTCTCCCACCCCACCTTCCTCTCCCACCCACCTTCCACCTCCAAATCCCACCCCACCAACAACATCTAGTTCACCTCTGTTTTAAGGTGCCCAGGCTTTCTCTCTCTCTCTCTCTCTCTCTCTCTCTCTCTCTCTCTCTCGTGTTTACACATTTGTCCTCGCCTGTTTATGATTATAGGGGTCGAGGCTATGTTCCTGGCCCCGCCTCTTAGCTGATCACTATTGGCTTCACTTCCGGCTACGTGAACCTTATCATACCTGTTCTTTAAGCTATGAATGGATTCTGCCTCTACCACTCCACTACCCAGGTCGTTCCACTTCCTGACCACTGCAGCCCTGAAGAAATACTTCCTAACATCCCTGTTCATCCGCTTCTAGAACAAACTGTTCCCGTTCGCTTTATAAATTCCTCTTAGTATTTTCTATGTCGTTATGATATCTCCCCCTAGTCCTATCTAATATTATATCATGTTTAGGTCTTCTACTCGGCTCTGGAACTAGTCTCGTTGCAAACCTCTGCACTTTTTCCAGTTTCTTGACGTATTTGATCAGGTGTGGTTCCATACTGGTGCTGCGTCCTCTAACATGGGACTGATATGTGTATAAGTTATACAGACCATAGCTGAAATCAGTGACATACTACTATAAAGCCGCTTGTTATACAGAGCATTTCCCTCAACTTGGGTTAATTTTGTCCCAGGATGCGACCCACACCAGTCCACTAACACCCAGGTACCTATTTTACTGTTAGATGAACCGGGACAGAAAGTGTCTTAGGGAAACACGTCCTAATGTTTTCCATCCTCACCGGAGATCGAACCACGGAACTCAGTGTGTGACCTGAGTGCGCTACCAATCGAGCTACGGGACATACATTTCTGTATAAACAATATATCATGACAGAATAAACTTGTATTGACTCTCTGCTTCCTCCTGGTATTCAAGAATCAGTATTGTGCGACTGTGCTACTGTGAAAAGCTCTGTTCCACAAGGCACAGTACTTGCTCCCATCCTATTCCTCATCCTCATATCAGACATTGACAGGGATATAAGCCACAGTGCTGTGTCTTCCTTTGCAGATGACACCCGAATCTGTATGACAGTGTCCACCGTTGAAGACACAGCAAGACTCCAAGCAGACATAAACCAAATCTTTAAATGGGCTGCAGAAAACAATATGAAGTTCAATGATGAGAAATTTCAATTACTCAGATACGGAAAACGTGAAGAAATTAAAATCTCATCGAGTACAAAACTAATTCCAACCACACAATAGAGCGAAAAACTAATGTCAAAGACCTGGGAGTGTTCATGTCAGAGGATCTCACCTTCAAGGACCATAACAATGTAGCAATTGCATCTGCTCGAAAATGACAGGATGGATAATGAGAACCTTCAAAACCAGGGATGCCAAGCCCATGTTGACACTTTACAGATCGCTTGTTCTATCTAGGCTGGAATATTCCCACACTAACTGCACCTTTCAAGGCGGGTGAAACTGCTGACCTTGAAAATGTGCAGAGAACCTTCACGGCACGCATAAGTGCGATAAACCACTCAACTACTGGGAACGCGAAGTTCCTAAACCTGTACTCTCTAGAACGAGGCGGGAGAATACATTATTATATACACATGGAAAATTCTCGAGGGCTTAGTACCAAACTTGCACACAAAAATCACTCCCTACGAAAGCAAAAGACTCGGCAGGCGATGTAACATCCCCCAATGAAGAGCAGGGTGCCACTAGCACGTTGAGGGACAACACAATAAGTGTGAGGGGCCCAAGATTGTTCAACTGCCTCCCAGCATACATCAGGGATTACCAACAAGCCCCTGGCTGTCTTCAAGCAGGCACTGGACAGGCACCTCAAGTCGGTACCTGATCAGCCGGGTGTGGTTCGTACTTTGGGACTGCGTGCGGCCAGCAGTAACAGCCTGGTTGATCAGGCTCTGGTCCAACAAGAGGCCTGGTCACGGACCGGGCCGCGGGGGCGTTGACCCCTGGAATTCTCTCCAGGTAGACTCCAGGTGGTCAGGGTAATCAGTCTGCTTCACGATGG
Source organism: Cherax destructor (assembly GCA_009830355.1). Lineage (NCBI taxonomy): Eukaryota > Metazoa > Arthropoda > Malacostraca > Decapoda > Parastacidae > Cherax > Cherax destructor. The sequence goes on from WNWK01045305.1 coordinate 4,737, forward strand.
CCCGTAGCCACCAGGCCACGATGGCCAGGACCCTCACACGCTGAGGGTCAGGGTTCGATTACCGGCGAGGGTAGAAACATTGGGCGTGTTTCCTTACACTGGTTTTCCATGTTCACCCATCAGTAAAATGGGTACCTGGGTGTTAGAGGACTGGTGTGGGTCGCATCCTGGGACAAAACTGACCTAATTTGACCGAAATGCTCTGTATAACAAGGGACTTTCTATATAGCAGTATATCATTGATGTCAGCTATGGTCTGTATAAGTTGTATCATGTACTTGTAGAAATAAAGACACTAATGGGTGCAACACTAGGTACGGTAGGCGGCTAGCACAAGTTGAACCAGTTACGTGTTATCTTCTGGAGGGAAAAAAGGCGCTTGTGAGGAGAAACCTGTCCAGTTTCCGTAAAGAAGCCAGCGGCTTCATCACTGGGTTGGTGGTTACCTGTTGGGTGGATTTCCTGGCCGCGGTGAACGACACTCATGACCCCTCATGACTTCCTTCTGCCTGAACTCTTTTGTGTTACATTATGTCTCAGCACTGAGCCTCACCAGTGGTGACCAATACAACCATCAACAAGCAGCAGCACCACCAGCAGCAGCAGCAGCACCACCACCAGCAGCAGCAGCAGCAGCAATTGCTGCAGATACTCGCAACACACACACACACACACACACATACAACAGGCCTAGTGTCTAATCAACATGTGCCTAGGACAAAATGGTAACTAACACACACACTAGGCCTCTCATTAGCATCAAGAGTCCTGTCTCACCGGCATAAAGAGCACTTACCAGCATCGGATCCCTCCCCAGCATTAAGAGCCCCCCTCCGTCATCAAGATAATTCCCCTTCCTTGAACGACTCAGCACAAGCAGTAACCTTCTGCTTACTGCTGAGTACACCTGCTGATGTTACCTCGTCCTGACACTGAGAGGTGTATGTCTCTCAGTGTATATACACTGAGAGGTGTATGTCTCTCAGTGTATATACACTGAGAGGTGTTTCTCAGTGTATATACACTGAGAGGTGTATGTCTCAGTGTATATACATTGAGAGGTGTATGTCTCTCAGTGTATATACACTGCTCAGCCTGATCCGGCAGACTTCAGTCGTGTCAGCCTGAAGTGGCAGACATCAGTCGTGTCAACCTGAGGTGGCAGACTTCAGTCGCCACCTCGTCTTCCTCCGTTCTTCTCTGTACTGGACTGAGGAAGCCATTGACTGGCGAAACGTTCTCATAAATGCTACGCAGGTGTCTCAGTCATCGTTTTATGAACCTAACTCCATCACTGAAAGATGGATAAGATAAATTATGGTTAGGAGACAGAGGGTAAACGGGGTGTAGGAGAGAGATCAAACTGAATGACATAAGGAAAAGTCTGGTGGCTAAAGCTCTCGCTTCACACACGGAGGACCCGGGTTCGATTCCCGGCGGGGTGGAAACGTTTCGACGTGTTTCTTTACACCTGTTGTCATGTTCACCTAGCAGTAAATAGGTACCTGGGTGTTAGTCGACTGGGTGGGTCGCATCCTGGGGACAAGATTGAAGACCCCAATGGAAATAAGAGCAGTCCTCGATGACGACTGACTTTCTTGGGTTATCCTTGGCTAACCCTCCGGGGTTAAAAATCCGAAGAAAATCTTATCTTAACATACATCATAGAAAATACAGAGTTGTTGTATGCCTGGGAATACAGTTTTCACTCTAATTGGTCGCATCCTGGGGTGAGCATAGGGACACCAAGTGGAAATTACCCTATTGTTCCAGCATACAATACACACGATCAGTGGTAACGCAACGTTAGTAAACGGCTGCTAAAGTGTGACCCAAAGCCTGACCTTGACCCTGACCTTTACCCTGACCTTGACCCTGACTTGAGCATATAAGACGCAGGCTGATTTTCCAAGGCTTGTGGGAAAAAAAGCGCGTCTTATAGGCCGGAAAATACGTTATAGTCTTGACTGGGGTCACAGAGTGCCTGAGGCTTGGTAGAGTCAGGCTTGATGGTGCCACCATCCAGGCACTGCTTATCTAACAGGAGATAATTTCCTTCCTCTCCCTTATTATCTTACCTGGGTTATACCAGCCTGGGTTATACTAGCCTGGGTTATACCAGCCTGGGTTATACCAGCCTGGGTTATTACTCTCAGTGGTGTCTTAACTGGAATTTTCTATGATAAAATGTTGAGATCCTGCCCTTGGACCCATTATGTTCTTCACTGTTTTTCAATAGGTGGTCAGTGGGGTTTAAAGTCTATCTACTACACGAGGGTCATTAAGGCTGCATGTCACCTGTACACCACCAGTCAAGAATACTTTAATACCTAAAATACTGATTAATATAAACTACCAGTGTATATACACCTCTCAGCGTATATACAGAGACACATATACTTCTCAATGTATATACACAGAGGTATATGTGTCTCAGTGTATATACACTGAGAGACAAACACCTCTCAGTGTATATATCCTAGAAGGCAAGAGTTAAACAGCTCTTCCTTCTTGGATCAAGAGTCTATCACCAGCATAATGCATCAAAAATCTAGTTAATGTACTTACGACTGGCCAGAGGTCAGCTACCAGCGTAGCCATCACCAGCAATATATGAAGCACCTTCATCCTGACGACACCTTCACCCACTCCAGTGAAGAGGCTGGGCCAGGAGCTATGAGTCGAAGTTGAGTACTGGAGGGTTTAGGTGTTCGTTCAGATGGAGTAACAGCGTCAGTAGTGAGACATAGGTGTGTGTGTTCTAAGAAGCCTCACTCAACCATCTGTTCATTATGTCTCACTGCCATCACTGTCACCAGCTGTATTTACGAGGTTTAAACCTTATCTACTACACGAGGCTCATTAAGCCTGCATGTCGCCCGTGAACAACCAGTCAAGAATACCTTAATACGTAAAATATGAACCAAATTAGGTGTAAATACACAGATATACACTTATATATACAACCTCGAGTGCCAACACTGCCACAATCGTCAATTTCGACCACTGGCTTAACCGGTTATCCAGCCATAAGCCATACCACCCACTATGTCTTAACGGTTGATGGCTTAGTGTTGATAAGTTAATATTGTTGTATATAGAAAGATATACGTATAGGGCGCCAGTATGGCAGGTAAGAGGGCCAGACACCGTGACGTCAAGTGTCAACATAGTAAGGTCATGCAACATGTGTTTTTTTTTTAATTGATCTTTAGTTCGGGGAGGAGCTAAATCCGTATGAACATTATATTACCTGGGAGAGGGCAGGGAATCAGCAACAACAGTAGAAGCAGCAGCAGCAGTAGCAACAGTAGCAGCAGCAACAGTAGCAACAGTAGCAGCAGCAGCAACAGCAGCAGCAGTAGCAACATCAGCAACAGTAGCAGCAGCAACAGTAGCAGCAGTAGCAACAGCAGCAGCAGTAGCAGCAGCAGTAGCAACAGCAGCAGCAACAAAAGTAGCAGCAACAGTAGCAGCAGCAGCAGTAGCAACAGCAGTATTACAAATAAAGAAGCATTTGTAATAAAACGACTGTTTGGGATACTAAGTAAAAATCTCATTTTCAGATTTTTATTATATTAAATATATATTATTAATATAAAAACATATAATCTGAATAAAAACATATAATCTAATAATCTGTGTAAAAACATTTACACAAAATCACAGTACTAGATAAAAGTCACAAGTAAAATCAAGTATTCGGTGTAGTGTCAAGTCGCTACCATCTTCTAGTGTCACGCATGACACTACCACACCTTGTCATGATACTTTTGTCTTGTGGCACGCCTTTCACGGGGTCCCCTGACACCGTTCTCTGTCACATGACACGCCCCCGGTGTCACCCGACACGCCTTCTCTTCTGTGTCACACGACACCCTTCTCTCTGTGCCCATAAGACACCTTCCTTGCATCATGAACCCATCTCTAATAAAACCTTTTCACCGCGTTATGACACATCAAATACACGACTCAACCTGTGTCGTGCCACCGTCACAAACTCTGACTGACTACACCACTAAATACCTGACACCACAGTGTCACACAAGACACCACCTGGTACCAGTGTCACACAAGACACCACCTGTTACCAGTGTCACACAAGACACCACCTGTTACCAGTGTCACACAAGACACCACCTGTTACCAGTGTCACACAAGACACCACCTGTTACCAGTGTCACACAAGACACCACCTGTTACCAGTGTCACACAAGACACCACCTGTTACCAGTGTCACACAAGACACCACCTGTTACCAGTGTCACACAAGACACCACCTGTTACCAGTGTCACACAAGACACCACCTGTTACCAGTGTCACACAAGACACCACCTGTTACCAGTGTCACACAAGACACCACCTGTTACCAGTGTCACACAAGACACCACCTGTTACCAGTGTCACACAAGACACCACCTGTTACCAGTGTCACACAAGACACCACCTGTTACCAGTGTCACACAAGACACCACCTGTTACCAGTGTCACACAAGACACCACCTGTTACCAGTGTCACACAAGACACCACCTGTTACCAGTGTCACACAAGACACCACCTGTTACCAGTGTCACACAAGACACCACCTGTTACCAGTGTCACACAAGACACCACCTGTTACCAGTGTCACACAAGACACCACCTGTTACCAGTGTCACACAAGACACCACCTGTTACCAGTGTCACACAAGACACCACCTGTTACCAGTGTCACACAAGACACCACCTGTTACCAGTGTCACACAAGACACCACCTGTTACCAGTGTCACACAAGACACCACCTGTTACCAGTGTCACACAAGACACCACCTGTTACCAGTGTCACACAAGACACCACCTGTTACCAGTGTCACACAAGACACCACCTGTTACCAGTGTCACACAAGACACCACCTGTTACCAGTGTCACACAAGACACCACCTGTTACCAGTGTCACACAAGACACCACCTGTTACCAGTGTCACACAAGACACCACCTGTTACCAGTGTCACACAAGACACCACCTGTTACCAGTGTCACACAAGACACCACCTGTTACCAGTGTCACACAAGACACCACCTGTTACCAGTGTCACACAAGACACCACCTGTTACCAGTGTCACACAAGACACCACCTGTTACCAGTGTCACACAAGACACCACCTGTTACCAGTGTCACACAAGACACCACCTGTTACCAGTGTCACACACTTTCAGGTACATAAGTTCAGGTACAACAGTCCATTTTCAGGTACATAGTCTCAGGAACACAGTCGGTACGGTGAATAAGCCAGTAGATAGTCTAAGGCCGTCACCAGCACGAAGAGTCAATCTCCAGGTCTGTCTGTTGAACACTCCCAGGTGTATCAGGGAGCTAGTGAACTCTCCAGTGTTGTATATGGGAGAGTCTCGCTGACACTCTCCAGCAGTGTATATGGGAGAGTCTCGTACACTCCCTAGGTGTATCAGGGAGCTGGTGAACTCTCCAGTGTTGTATATGGGAGAGTCTCGTTAGCACTCTCCAGTGTTGACTAGGGGAGAGTCTCGATGACACTGTCAGTCAAGCCGGCCCGGCAGTCAAACATCAGGTCTGATGACGTAACCCCTTGACTGCCGGCCGGTGAGGTAATTACCTAACTACCATTGTTAGATAGGGGGCCGTAACAAGCAGCAACAGTAGCAGCAGTAGCAACAGCAGCAACAGTAGCAGCAGTAGCAGGAGTAGCAACAGTAGCAACAGTAGCAGGAGTAGCAACAACAGCAACAGTAGCAGCAGTAGCAACAGTAGCAACAGTAGCAGCAGCAGCAACAACAACAGTAGCAGCAGTAGCAACAGCAGCAACAGTAGAAACAACAACAGTAATAACAACAGCAGCAACAAAATGGGTTGCTGCCATCACAGAAGGTTCACTGTTGTTGGTTTACCTAGCTGTCACCCCCATCACACCTCCTGTCACCATCATGGTATTCCCCCATGATTCTAATCGTGGGTGAGCGCTAAAACCCATAAGAATCAATCTATCTACAGTGTACTGTCTATCGCAGATGTCGACTCTGAAGATCCTAAGGGAAAAATGTGTGTGTGTGTGTGTGTGTGTTTTAAAGAGCTCGTATTCAGCTCTATGGTCACTAATGGTCGCTTGTTGGGGGTCCTCATCCCCTTTTTCCTGAGGTCTGTCACAGAACAATTATAATCGAAACTAAGCGCTAAACCCACAAGGGTGTGGTCCCAAACCAATTAAAAAAACTAAGCACTAAACCCACAAGTGTCTGGTCCCAGACCAAAGTTCCTGGTCTGATCTATCAACCTGCTGGTGCCAGCCACATTGAGAAGTGTATGTCTCTCAGTGTATATACACTGAGGTGTATGTGTCTCAGTGTATATACACTGAGAGGTGTATGTCTCTCAATGTATATACACTGAGAGGTTTATGTCTCTCAGTGTATATACACTGAGAGGTGTATATCAGTGTATATACACTGAGAGGTGTATATCAGTGTATATACACTGAGAGGTGTATATCAGTGTATATACACTGGTAGTTTACACTAATCAGTATTTTAGGTATTAAAGTATTCTTGACTGGTGGTGTACAGGTGACATGCAGCCTTAATGGCCCTCGTGTAGTAGATAGACTTTAAACCCCATTAACCAACTAACTAGCCTTAATGACCCTCGTGTAGTAGATAGACTTTAAACCCCATTAACCAACTAACTAGCCTTAATGACCCTTGTGTAGTAGATAGACTTTAAACCCCATTAGCCAACCAACCAGCCTTAATGACCCTCGTGTAGTAGATAGACTTTAAACCCCATTAAGCAAACAAAACACAAGCCAAGGTCAGCCAGGAGGTACAAGGCTTCAAATGTTTACTCTCCAATAAATAGGAAAATTTTCGCTTGTCATCCTCGTCCGTCCAAGGGGAATTACCATAATATTGGCGAGAGAATCTTGAAAATCAAGGTGACCTTCCTGAGACCAACCGCATTATCACCCATCCCCTAGGTGCTGTGACCTTCCTGAGACCAACCGCATTATCACCCAACACCTAGGTGCTGTGACCTTCCTGAGACCAACCCGCATTATCACCCAACACCTAGGTGCTGTGACCTTCCTGAGACCAACCCCGCATTATCACCCAACACCTAGGTGCTGTGACCTTCCTGAGACCAACCCGCATTATCACCCATCACCTAGGTGCTGTGTTACCATGTGAAAGAGACACACAGGACTGTGAATCGACTCCTGCAGCCATATAGGTGAGTACACGCACGTACACACACCAAATGTTTTATGTAAACACTTATTTTATCTAGTACCTACACGTAGCAGGAAGACGTGGAGTTGTGTTACGCAAACCCCACCATGGCCCAGGTGATCACTGCTGTTTCCACTTTCACCATCAGACTTCATGGGCTACACCCGGTGGGCCCTACAGATGAGCAGCAAGTTATAGATTATTATTATATCCAAAACTAAGAACTAAACCCACAAGGGTCATTCAGCGCTGCAATGGGAGGGGTTTATTAACGGTTTAATATAGTTGATCAGACTAGTGAGGGGGTGAGCATACAAGAGGCAGAGTTAGTAAGGCCGGTGAGGAGTGTTGAAGGAAGTATAATCAAAATTTGTGTAATAAATCTGTTGGTGTCAAAAAGTCAAATATGGTGTCTGTGTCAAAGATGGAGTCTGTGTTTTTCCCTTATCCATCAAAGACAACGACTATAATTTTGACCCTATTTGATCTTTGACTATCCAGCAAATCTCCCAACCTTCCTAATAATATTATTATAAACCTAACTAAACCCTAAACCCACATAATTCAAACCTCCCAAATAGCTGCCCTGGTATAGTCTCCTTAATAATTATATATATATATATATATATATATATATATATATATATATATATATATATATATATATACATTGGTCATATACCGGGCCGCGGGGAGGCACTGACCCGCAACATACTCCAGGTAATACATTTTTTCTGGGGGGAGGTGGATATCTATCCATCGCCTATATTCATCCATCTCAACTATTATTACAATCAAAACTAAACGCTAAACCCACAAGGGTCATACAGCGTAGCAAACCCCGCCCCCTCAACTTCTTACTAAAGTATTACCAGTTTCTTTTAACAATTCCATTAATCAAGATTTATTTATCGTGTATAAAGAGGCGGAAGTCTTTGTAAAGTCAAGACTGTGTTTGTTGAAGCTATTTCGTCCGCTTGTAAGACCTCCATCCTTCCACTTAGAGAAATATTAGATGGGTCAGTCTTAAAAATGGACTAAACTTGTACAGCCCATAAAGAGTCAGGTGAAGAAAGTACACCAGAAAATAGTCAATCTTGATTCTTTTTTTTTTCATCTTGGGACTTGTTTCCTTAAGACACCTGCTGTCCATGTTCACCTAGCAGTAAAATAGGTACCTGGGTGTTAGTGGACTGGTGTGGGTCGCATCCTGGGAAGAAAATTAATCTGATTTGCCTCAAATGCTCTATCCCAGGGTAAGAGGACGGTCAGCATGGCCTATCCCAGGGTAAGAGGAAGGTCATCATGGTCTATCCCAGGGTAAGAGGAAGGTCAGCATGGTCTATCCCAGGGTAAAAGGAAGGTCAGCAGGGTCTATCCCAGAGTAAGAGGAAGGTCAGAAGGGTCTATTCCAGGGTAATAGGAAGGTCAGCAGGGTTTATCCCAGGGTAAGAGGAAGATCAGCAGGGTCTATACCAGGGTAAGAGGAAGTTCAGAAGGGTCTATCCCAGGGTAAGAGGAAGGTCAGCATGGTCTATCCCTGGGTAAGAGTAAGGTCAGCATGGTCTATCCCAGGGTAAGAGGAAGGTCAGCAGGGTCTATCCCAGAGTAAGAGGAAGGCCAGAAGGGTCTATTCCAGGGTAAGAGTAAGGTCAGCATGGTCTATCCCAGGGTAAGAGGAAGGTCAGCAGGGTCTATCCCAGGGTAAGAGGAAGGTCAGCATTATCCCAGGGTAGAGGAAGATCAAAAGGGGCTATTCCAGGGTAGGAAGGTCAGCATGGTCTATCCCAGGGTAAGAGGAAGGTCAGCAGGGTCTATCCCAGAGTAAGAGGGGAAAGGGCAGCATGGCCTATCCCAGGGTAAGAGGAAGGTCAGCAGGGTCTATCCCAGGGTAAGAGGAAGGTCAGCATGGTCTATCCCAGGGTTAGAGAAACACCAGCAGGGTCTATCCCAGGGAAGGGCCAGTATAACCTAGTCCTCACCTGAGTCCAGACATAAGTGACAGGTCTGCCTTTGTTATCGCAGTGTTTGACTACAAGTTGACTACAAGTCAGAAGTGGACCCACCTGGGGAAAACACCCTCTTATCAAAACTGTCGCTTAATAAACAACTCATAAGAGCCATCACAGAGACATCCGGTTAATATATCCCTCTCGACTCATTTAAAAGCGCCAAGGCACCATCACAGTGCCAGAAACGTAATCAAGGAATTAAAGTGATGCAGTGTAGTTAAACGTAGAGCACAGTAGTTGTGTATGATGGTTAACAGGCATGTAAGTTCCACAGTCTTCTAATAACCTGTTCATTTTTCCACTATAATCTACCTTATTCATAATTACTATCGCATTTGCTTTGTCTGTTTCTAAGGAGAAGTTCAGGATCTTTCCTTAATTCATGGTATAACTTAACAAATCTTTGATGACAATTGTTGTTGTAGAGGTGTGAGCAAAGCTCACACCTTGACCCTGACCTTGAGCATATAAGACGCAGGCTGATTTTCCAAGGCTAGTGGGAAAAAAGTGAGTCTTAGAGGTGTGCGCACCTCTAAGACTCTAGGTTAGTCTAGAGATTTCAGAAACACAGTGGATCCCGGGGACAGTACCTCAACATTATAGGCACGTAATTGGTCCAGGAACTTGAGCATTAAAAGTTGTAATACCCAAGTGGTGATAAATCTAGCTGTAATCTTTAGGCAGATAAAAAAAATATCTAGACGGGTTTTATTTATATTAGTTTGAACAGAGAAAGACATAGTCGAATGTGAGAGGTGAAAAGAATTGCTATATGCAAATACAGG
>WNWK01045306.1:0-14777 GCA_009830355.1 Cherax destructor
ACTGAACCTATATATATATATATATATATATATATATATATATATATATATATATATATATATATATATATATATATATATATATGTATATATATATATATATATATATATATATATATATATATATATATATATATAATATAGGATGGGGTCCACCTCTAGTGTCAATTGTGGGACCCATTGCCTCGGAGAAGTGGATAAAAAGACTTCAAGGAAGAATATTTAGATTTCTTTCTGAAGCCATTTGAATATTCCACTTCCCCTACTACCCCATCTTTTTTTTATACAAACTTTATTTCAAGACAAAATACAAAATACAATGGGGAGTAAAACAACATAGATAACAACTCAGAGCTACATGTCAAATACTTCGTCCAACTCCCCGGCAGTGGGCCGCGTGCCCAGAATACTGCAGGCATTTCCCTCTGGATCGCAACACTGAGTCTCTGAAACAGGAAGCTGGTCGCCCTGTGGTCCTTGGTTTCTATGATGAGTTTTCCACCCAGCTCCTTGAGAAACTTTAGAGCACACTTGCCCCATGCTCCATGGGTCTCCGACCCTATTGGGATGAAGTTATAGCAAGAGGGAAGGTCTTCATATTTGCGGGTCTTCTGGGTCTCCCTGTGGCTGGCAGCTCCACCCCCTTCGGCTAAGGAGTGTGGCAGGTAGGTGTCTGCCAATGTGGCAGCACAGGTGTAGTCCCAAGCAATCTGCTTACCATCCTTCCAGGGTAGCATGGTGGCTCCATCAGGACGCTTTTGACTTCCATCAGACCTCTGCACTTGGGGTTCCCGTTGAGCTGGGCAACGGGCTGTGGCGAGGCTTCTCTTTATGATGTCATTGACCTCCTCATGTCTAGCATACTTCCCTTCTGATGTGTGACACACTAGACCATGAAGTCCGAATTGGTCAGCCGTCGCCCTGCCGCAAATACACCTATGTTCGGTGAGTATGGGGCGGCTAGGCGAAGAGCAACACATTTGAATATTCCACTTCCCTACCACCCCATATATATATATATATATATATATATATATATATATATATATATATATATATATATATATATATATATATATATATATATATATATATATATATATATATATATATATATGGGTGGTAGGGGAAGTGGAATATTCAAATGGCTTCAGGAAGAAATCCAAATATTCTTCCTTGAAGCTTTTTAATCCACTTCTCCGAGGCTATGGGTCCCACAATTTGCAACAGAGGTGGACCCCATCCTATATATATATAATGGTCAGAGAAATAGCAAACATCGAACTAAAACTAAAGGAATCTTACAGGAATCAAGAAACGAGGGAAGAACTAAAAGCCATAAATGAAATTGAAAGAAACCCAATGTATTTCTTTTCTTTTGCCAAATCAAAGTCGAGAACAACATCCAGTATTGGGCCCCTACTTTAACGGGATGGGTCCTACACAGATGACAGCAAGGAAATGAGTGAGTTACTAAAGTCCCAGTATGACTCAGTTTTTAGCGAGCCGCTAAACAGACTGAAAATCGAAGACCTAAATCATTTTTTTATGAGAGAGACACAGAATTTGGTAGACACACACCTATCTGACATTCTCCTGACACCGAATGACTTCGAAAAGGCAGTAAATGACACCCATACACTCCGCCACAGGCCCAGACTCATGGAACTCCGTGTTCATCAAGAACTGCAAGAAGCCCCTATCACATGCTTTTAACATCCTATGGAGAGGGAGCATGGACACTGGGGTCGTCCCGCAGCTGCTAAAAACAACAGACATAGCCCCACTCCACAAAAAGGGCAGTAAAGCAATAGCAAAGAACTACAGACCAATAGCGCTAATGTCCCATATAATAAAAAAAATGATTGGGTTCTAAGAAGTAAGCTCGCCACTCATCCAAATACCCATCAGTTACACAACCTAGAGCAGCATGGGTTTAGAGCAGGTCGCTCCTGTCTGTCCCAACTACTGGACCACTACGACAAGGTCCTGGATGCTCTAGAAGACAAACAGAATGCAGATGTTATATACACAGACTTTGCAAAAGCCTTCGACAAGTGTGACCATGGTGTAATAGCACACAAAATGCGTGATAAAGGAATAACAGGAAAAGTTGGTAGATGGATCTATAATTTCCTAGCAAATAGAACACAAAGAGTAGTAGTTAACAGAGTAAAGTCTGAGGCGGCTACGGTGAAAAGCTCTGTTCCACAAGGCACAGTACTCGCTCCCATCTTGTTCCTCATCCTCATATCGGACATAGACAGGGATATAAGCCACAGTGCCGTGTCTTCCTTTGCAGATGACACCCGAATCTGCATGACAGTTTCCTCCATTGAAGACACTGCAAGACTCCAGGCGGACATCAACGAAATCTTTAAATGGGCTGCAGAAAACAATATGAAGTTCAATGATGAGAAATTTCAATTACTCTGATATGGAATACGTGAGGAAGTTAAAACTACATCGGAGTATAAAACAAATTCCATCCACACAATAGAGCGAAAAACTAACGTCAAAGACCTGGGAGTGTTATTGACAGAAGATCTGACCTTCAAAGACCATAACAGTGTATCAATTGCATCTACTAGAAAAAAAATGACAGGATGGATAATGAGAACCTTCAAAACTAGGGATGCCAAGGCCATGATGACACTCCCCAGGTCGCTTGTTTTATATAGGTTGGAATATTGCTGCACACTAACAGCACCTTTCAAGGCAGGTGAAATTGCTGACCTAGAAAATGTACAGAGAACCTTCACGGCACACATAACTGCGATAAACCACCTCAATTACTGGGAACGCTTGAAGTTCCTCAACCTGTACTCCCTGGAACGCAGGCGGGAGAGATACATTATTATATACACTTGGAAAATTCTAGAGAGATTAGTACCAAACTTCCACACGAAAATCACTCCCTATGAAAGCAAAAGACTCGGCGGACGATGCAACATCTCCCAATGAAAAGCAGGGGTGCCACTAGCACGATAAGAAACAACATAATAAGTGTCAGGGGCCCAAGAGTGTTTAACTGTCTCCCAGCATACATAAGGGGGATTACCAATAGACCCCTGGCTGTCTTCAAGCAGGCACTGGACAGGCACCTAAAGTCAGTACCTGAGCAGCCGGGCTGTGGTTTGTACGTCGGGTTGCGTGTGGCCAACAGTAACAACTTGGTTGATCAGGCCCTGATCCTCCATGAGACCTGGTCACATACCGGGCCCAGCGGTTGACCACGAAAACCCAAGAAAGTGGTGAAGGAATGTTAAAGGTCAGCATATGAGAGTAGACGAAATTCTGTCAACAATTTTTGTTGAGAATAAGAAAAAATTTAGAGTGAAATTGAAAAGTTGACAAAGTCTCGGGAACAATTGGTTTGATAATTATTTGTGGGTTATTTGCTGGTTATTTGTGTATTGTGTATAGAAGAAGGGAATTATTAGGTGGAAAGTTGAAGGTACAGAGAAGATGGAGGAAATATTTTGATGAACTGTTAAATGTTGATGAAGTTAAGGAAGCTGTGATTGCATGCATTAGGCAGAGAGGTATTACATCTTGTTCGAGTGAGGAAAATTCAGTTGTGAGTGTGGGGGAAGTGTGTGAGGCAGTGGTTAGAATGAGACGGGTAAAGCAGCTGGAATTGACGGGATAAAGATAGAAGTGTTAAAAGCAGGTGGGGATATAGTTTTGTAGTGGTTGGTGCATTTATTTATTAAATTGGTGAGAGGAAGGTACCTAGTGATTGGCAAAGAATATGCATAATTCCTTTATATAAAGGGAAAATAACAAAAAAAATAAGTGTAAGAATTATAGGGAAATAAGCCTGTTGATTATACATGGTGTATGGTAGAGTTTTTATTGAAAGAATTAGAAGTAAGACAGAGAGCAGGACTGCACATTATCAAGGAGACTTTACTAAGAGTAGGGGATGTGTAGACCAAGTGTTTACAGAGAAGGGTAAAGAGGTTTTCGTTGCATTTATGGAATTGGAAAAAATATATGATTGGATGGATACGGAAGCAATGTGGATGGAGGAAGGTTACTGAAAGCAGTTTAGAATTTTTGCGAGGACAGTGAAGCTCAGGGTGGAGTTAGAAGATAAATGATCTAACACAATGTGGGAGTTCTCACAGTTGCTTTTTGCTGATGACACTGTGCTTTTGGGAGACCCTGAAGAGAAGTTGCAATTGTTGGTGGACATTTGGGAGGCTATGTAAAGAAGAAAATTAAAAGTGAACATAGAAAAGACCAAGGTGATGAGGATAACAAAAAAATTAGGTAATATAACACTAGATATCACGTTCGAGGAAAGGAGAATTTAGGAAGTGAATGTTTTCAGAGATCTGGGAGAAAACTTGTCAGCAGATGGGTCTATGAAAGATGAGTCTTTGGAGACAAGGAACGTTATCCATGGAAGCAAAGAGGGGAATGTATGAGAGTATAGTGGTACCAACATTCTTATTTGGGTGTGAAGCATGGGTGGTGAATGTTTCAACAAGGAGAAGGATGGAGGCAGAGGAGATGTCGTGTGTGAGGGCAATGTGTGGTGCTTGGAGATTAGGAGGATGTGCGGGCTTACTAAAAGTATTATCCAGAGGGATGAAGAGTGGTTATTAAGATGGTTTGGACATTTAGAGAAGATGGAACAAAAGAGAATGAATTGGAAGGGATATAAATCTGAAGTGGAAGGAAGGCAGGGTAGAGGTGATCCTAGGAAGGGTTGGAGGGAGGGGGGTAAAGGTGGTTGTGAGTGAGCTTTTTAAATAGATTGGAATGTGAAAGGAGTAACATTTATGAAGGGTTTCAGGGAACACGGTTAGCCGGACTTATGCTGGAGATATACTGCAGTTTTTGAACTGTAGTGTCGGCACACCATTGGCAAGACAGTGATGGAGTGAGTGATGATGAAAGTATTTCTTCTTTTTTGGGTCATTTGCCTTGGTATAAAATTGCCGATGTCTTAATAAAAATAATACACAGACACAGACACACACACACACACACACACACACACACACACACACACACACACACACACACACACACAACAACAAGACATTTAAGATTAGCGTTCCGTTACCTTAACAAGGAATCGTTCAAGACACTGTACACCGTGACGTCAGGCCCATACTAGAGTATGCAGCACAAGTCTGGAACCCACACTGGCCAAAGACTGCAAGCCTCATCAAGGAAAAGATCTTGGGGTGAGTATAACACCGAGTACATCTCCTGGAGCGCACATCAACCAAATAACTGCTGCAGCATATGGGCGGTAGCAAACCTAAGAACAGCATTCCGACATCTTAATAAAGAATCGTTCAGGACCCTGTAACTGTACGTTAGGCTCATACTGGAGTTGCAGCACCAGTTTGGAACCCACACCTGGTCAAGCATGTCAAGAAATTAGAGAAAGTGCAAAGGTTTGCGACAAGGCTAGTTCCACAACTCTGGGGACTGCCCTATGAAGAAAGGTAGAGGGAAATAGGACTAACAACACTGGAGGACAGAAGGGTTAGCGGAGACATGATAACACCTTACAAAATACTGCGGGGAATTGACAAGGTACATAGTGACAGGATGTTCCAGAGAGGGAACACAGAAACAAGGGGACACAACTGGAAGCTGAAGACTCAGATGAGTCAAAGGGATGTTAGGAAGCATTTCTTCAGCCATAGAGTAGTTAGGAAGTGAAATAGTCTAGCGAACGATATAGAGGAGGCGAGAACCATACATAGTTTTAAGACAAGGTATGATAAAGCTCATGGAGCAGGGAGAGCAGAGTCCCAGTAGCGGACAGCGAAGAGGCGGGGCCAGGAGCTGAGTCTCGACCCCTGCAACCACAATTAGGTGAGTACACACACACACCACACAAGAGATTAGTGCAAAAGTTGGAGGACCAGGCAGGGGTAACAGGGAAGGCACTACAATGGATCAGGGAATACCTGTCAGGAAGACAGCAGCGAGTCATGGTACGTGGTGAGGTGTCAGAGTGGGCGCCGGTGATGAGCGGGGTTCCACAGGGGTCAGTCCTGGGACCAGTGCTGTTTCTGGTATTTGTGAACGACATGACGGAAGCAATAGACTCCGAAGTGTCCCTGTTTGCAGATGATGTGAAGTTGATGAGAAGAATTCAGTGGGACGAGGACCAGGCAGAACTACAAAGGGATCTGGACAGGCTGCAAGCCTGGTCCAGCAATTGGCTCCTGAAGTTCAACCCCACCAAGTGCAAAGTCATGAAGATTGGGGAAGGGCAAACAAGACCGCAGACGGAGTACAGCCTAGGGGGCCAGAGACTGCAAACCTCAATCAAGGAAAAAGATCTTGGGGTGAGTATAACACCAGGTACATCTCCTGAGGCGCACATCAACCAAATAACTGCTGCAGCATATGGACGCGTAGCAAACCTAAGAACAGCATTCCGACATCTTAATAAAGAATCGTTCAGGACCCTGTACACTGTGTACGTTAGGCTCATACTGGAGTGTGCAGCACCAGTTTGGAACCCACACCTAGCCAAGCACGTGAAGAAGCTCGAGAAAGTGCAAAGGTTTGCAACAAGACTAGTCCCGGAGGTAAGGGTTATGTCCTACGAGGAAAGGTTAAGGAAAATCGACCTGGCGACACTAGAGGACAGGAGAGATAAGGGGGACATGATAACAACATATAAGATACTGAGAGGAATTGACAAAGTGGACAGAGACAGAATGTTCCAGAGATGGGACACAGCAACAAGGGGACACAGTTGGAAGTTGAAGACTCAGATGAATCACAGAGATGTTAGAAAGTATTTCTTCAGTCACATAGTGGTCGGGAAGTGGAATAATTTAGGAAGTGATGTAGTGGAGGCAGGCTCCATACATAGCTTTAAGAAGAGGTATGATAAGGCTCATGGCGCAGGGAGAGTGACCCAGTAGCGGCCAGTGAAGAGGCGGGGGCAGGAGCTATGACTCGACCCCTGCAACCACAACTCGGTGATTACAACTAGGTGAGTACACACACACATATGGTGGCTAAGGCTCTCGCTTCACGCATGGAGGGCCTGGGTTCAATTCCCGGCGGGGCCGAAACATTTCAAAGTGTTTCCTTACACACACACACACACACACACATACAACAGGCCTAGTGTCTAATCGACATGTGCCTAGGACAAAATGGTAACTAACACACACACACACACTACAGTGGCCTGGTGGCTAAAGCTCTCGCTTCACGCACGGAGGGCCCGGGTTCGCTTCCCGGCAGGGTGGAAACATTTTGATGTGTTTCCTTACACACACACACACAATACAACAGGCCTAGTGTCTAATCGACATATGCCTAGGAGAAAATGGTAACTAACTAAACTATGCTGTAGAATCCTGCAGCACACCGCCAGGTGTTGGAGAGGAAACTGAATGTATGGTACACCAATGCTGATGGAATAACGAATAAGTGGGAGGAGGGCATGAAAGAGTCAAAGAGGCATCACCGGACATCATAGCACTCACTGAAACAAAGCTCACAGGGATGATAACAGATGCCATCTTTCCAACGGGATATCAGATCCTGAGGAAAAACAGAGGGAACAGAGGGGGTGGAGGAGTGGCACTGCTGATCAAAAAATGATGGGATTTTGAGGAGCTGGAAAGAGGAGACAGAGGAGAAGCAAGAGATTATATAATAGGAACACTTCAGTCAGGAGGTCCAAAGGTGGTAATTGCAGTGATGTATAACCCACCACATAACAGCAGGAGGCCAAGGCAAGAGTATGATGAGAGTAATAGAGCGATGGTTGACACACTGGCCAGAAGGGCTCATGCGAGCAGGGCGAAGCTACTAATCATGGGTGACTTCAACCACAAGGAAATCGATTGGGAGAACTTAGAGCCACATGGGGGCCAAGAAACGTGGAGGGCTAAGATGATGGAGGTGGTACTGGAAACTCTCATGTACCAACACGTAAGGGACACTACCAGAGAGAGAGGAGAGGACGAACCAGCAAGACTGGACTTTGTATTCACCTTGAGTAGTGCAGATATTGAGGACATCACATATGAAAGACCCCTTGGGGCCAGTGATCATGTGGTTCTAAGTTTCGAATACATAGTAGAGTTACAGGTGGAGGGGAGGCAGGAAGGGCTGGGCGAATGAAGCCAAACTACGTAGGCATGAAGAATTTCCTGCACGGAGTTCAGTGGGACAGAGAGCTGGCAGGGAAGTCAGTGAACAAGATGATGGAATATATGACAACAATTTGCAAGGAAGCTGAGGAGAGGTTTGTACCCAAGGGTAACAGGAATAGCAAAAAAGCCAGGATGAGCCCGTTTTTCACCCAAAGGTGCAGGGAAGCCAAAACCAAGTGTGCTAGGAAATGGAAGAAGTATAGAAGGCAAAGGACCCAGGAGAATAAGGAGTGCAGTTGTAGAGCCAGAAATGAATATGCACAGGTAAAAAGGGAGGCCCAAAGACAATACGAGAATGACATAGCAGCGAGAGCCAAATCTGACCCAAAGCTGTTGTACAGCCACATCAGGAGGAAAACAACAGTCAAGGACCAGGTGATCAGGATGAGCAAGGAAGGAGGGGAGGTCACACAAAATGACTGCGAAGTATGTGAGGAGCTCAACATGAGATTCAATGAAGTGTTCACAGAGGAGACAGAAGGGACTCCAGAAAGACGGAGAGGTGGGGTACACCATCAAGTGTTGGACACAATACATACAACTGAGGAAGAAGTGAAGAGGCTGCTAAGCGAGCTAGATACCTCAAAAGCGATGGGGCCGGATAACATCTCACCATGGGTTCTGAGAGAGAGAGCAGAGGCGCTTTGTGTACCACTAACAACTATCTTCAACACATCTATCGAAACAGGGCGACTACCAGAAGTATGGAAGACAGCAAATGTAGTCCCAGTTTTTAAAAAAGAAGACAGACATGAAGTGTTAAAATACAGACCAGTGTCACTGACGTGAATAGTATACAAGGTCATGGAAAAAATTATCAGGAGAAGAGTGATGGAACACTTAGAAAGGGAGCTTATCACGACAGCCAACACGGTTTCCGGGATGGGAAATTCTGAGTCACAAACCTACTGGAGTTCTATGACAGGGTGACGTCAGTAAGACAAGAGAGAGAGGGGTGGGTAGACTGCATTTTGTTGGACTGTAAGGAGGCGTTTGACACAGTTCCACACAAGAGATTAGTGCAAAAGCTGGACGACCAGTCAGGGAAAACAGAGAAGGCATTACAATGGATCAGGGAATACCTGTCAGGAAGACAACAGCCAGTCATGGTACGTGGCGAGGTGTCAGAGTGGGCGCCTGTAACGAGCGGGGTGCCACAGGGATCAGTTTTAGGACCATTGCTGTTTCTGATATTTGTGAACGACATGACGGAAGGAATAGACTCTGAAGTGTCCCTGCTTGCAGATGATGTGAAGTTGATGAGAAGAATTCAATCGGACGAGGACCTGGAAGAACTACAGAGGAATCTGGAAAGGCTGCAGAACTGGTCCAGCAACTGTCTTCTGGAGTTCAACCCCACCAAGTGCAGTGTCATGAAGATTGGGGAAGGGCAAAGAAGACCGCAACTAGGTGAGTACACAGACACACACACACTAGGACAAAATGGTAACTAACTAACACACACACACACACACACACAACAACACATACACACACACACACACACACACACACACACACACACACACATATATATATATATATATATATATATATATATATATATATATATATATATATATATATATATATATATATATATATATATATAGATGGGGTTGTAAAAAAGTAAATGCTAGGGTGTTGGGGAGAGGGGTTGGATTAAATTATGGGGAAACAAATACAAAATGAGAGTTGACACAGTTACTTTTTGCTGATGATACTGTGCTTATGGGAGATTCTAAAGTAAAGTTGCAATGGTTAAAGGACGAGTTTGGGAAAAATTGGATATCACATTGAAGGGAGTATTGAAGAAGTGAATGTTTTTAGATATTTGGGAGTTGACTTGTCTGTGGATGTGTTTATGGGTCACCCTACCTGCGTGTGAAACAGGCGACGTGTAATATATATGTAATATATCTTTAGCTCAAGTACTTTCACACTTTTAAGTGCATCATCAGGATCTATGCAGTGTTGCAAGGCTGCAAGTGAAGGAGTGAGGGGAAGTTTTTTCTCAGAATAGCGCAGTGCGGGTGTGTCCCCTGCTGCTGGCTCTCTCAGAATGTCCAGCGGCGATTGTTACACCAGGCACAACCGCCATCCGCATCCCCCCACATGGGGTAAGAGGGTTTAGAGAAGTCAAGAAATATGAAATTAGAAGCTACGATTGTCAGCCCCAAGCTTTTTCCAGCCGCTTAGAACAGGTCACGTGACTTGAGAAAAAACGTTTCTCAGTGGATATTATATGTATGGATTACTATTATTCTGTATAACCTTTTTAATTAATAAAAGAAAGGAAATGAATGTGCTCTTTGTCCGTTTAAATGTCCTGGTCTGGGGTAATTGAATGTTCTCATGGGAACTGAGAAGTATCTCTTTATATTTTCTTATATATTGTCTACTATTCTTCTCAGTATCGATTAGTATGCTTTACTTGGGATACTTCTATACCATCCTATAATATATCTATGATCCAGATTTCTATTCCTAATATTTTTTAACCCTACTCCTTATCTTATCAGGTGATATTGTATACCCGTATGGTACAATCACACCTAAATGCCTGATATAACCATACACAGACTGACGTATCATGGTGTTTTTGGTGCGTAGACACAGGTGGAGCGTCACCAAAACATCATGAGACCACCTGGCATAATGAGCAATCCTGTGATCTTGTATAGCATTGTTGTTTAAGACTGTGTACAATAGACTCTACTAAATAAATCTACTAAAACCAATAATTTGAGTTATATACGGTATTCCTGTCATGTTTCGAGAGAGAAGATTCAATTATGTTTCTTTCTATGACAGAACTGTTTGGTTCAATAATCTGGGCAGCATCCCATCCCGGTGGTGATTACAGGAACTAACGTGGTTAAAGATAGCGTTCGACTCCTGTCCTGTCCTGACTGAGTATTTATGTTGGGTTATTCTGGCTTCCAGAAATTTACCTGTTTGACCAATATATGAGAGTGGACACTGAGTACATGAGACCTTGTAAACCCCACCAACTTTGTTGGAGGGTGTGTTGGAGGGTGTGTTGGAGGGTGTGTTGGAGAGCGTGTGGGAGGGTATGTTGGAGGATGTGTTGGAGGGTGTGTGGGAGGGTGTGTTGGAGGGTGTGTTTTTAATCAGTCTTTCTTTCACAGTCCCTGTGTTTTTGAAAGCAAGGTTTATTTTGATCTTTTTTAATGCCTCACGCAGGCAAACCAGGTTCTCATTGTATGGTAAATCTAGTACATTTTTCCTGAGCATCACTTCCTTAGGTTCAGTCGTGTAGAAAGTCTTTCTTGCTGACACTTGTGCCTTCTCCACAAAATCCCTGGGATATCTCAGTTTTGTGGCTATGTTGAATATCTTGTTTATTTCGTCCTCTAGGTACTCTGGACTGCAGATGTGCAAGACTCTCAAGAACATTGTGAGCAACACACTACTGTTTACCCTGGTGTCGTGGTTGTTATAGTAGTGAATGAATGACGACACATTGGTGGACTTCCTATAAACTGTAAATTTGAATTTTCTATCGACACGATGGATTAAAACATCTAGGAACGGCAAAATGTTGTTTATTTCATGTTCTGTAGTGAACTTAATGGAAGGTACTAGACCATTGAGTCTGGGTAGGAACTCATCAATGTTGTGATCTCTCGGCCATAGGCAAAGAACATCATCTACGTATCTGAACCAACAAGCTTTATCTGGGAGAATGTCTTTAAGAAGTCAGGTCTCATAGAATTCCATATACAAGTTGCTGAATAAGGGGCTAAGGGGATTTTCCATTACCATGCCTTGTTTTTGAGCGTAGTATTTCCCTTCAAACACGAACTTGCAATCAGTAACACAAAGTTTTACCAATTCAATTATTGTTTTCGTGGGGTAGGGCATGGGGAATTTTTCAATTTCTTTTCAAGGCACGAGAGCAGATCCGGGACAGGAACTTTGGTGAACAGAGCTGTGAAATCAAAGCCCACGAGGGTAAAGTCATGAGGGACATTTAATTTCTGGAGTCTTTCTGTAAGGTCAACGTTGTTTATAATATGTGCATCCGAAATCTTACATACCATGAGAGTTAGAAGTTTAACCAGCCATTTAGATAGGTTATATGCTGCTGAGCTTACTGAACTTATAATAGGATCACCCCATAAAGATATTGTAGACTTGCTGATCTAGCTGACAGATGAATGCAGGATGCTGTAGAAGATAAACAAAATGCAGATGTAGTATACACAGACTTTGCAAAAGCCTTCGACAAGTGTGATCACGGTATAATAGAGCACAAAATGCATGATAAAGGAATAACAGGAAAAGTTCTTAGATGGATCTATAACTTCCTGACAACTAGAACACGAAGAGTAATAGTAAACAGAGTAAAGTCCGAGGCAGCTACGAAAAAAGCTTTGTTCCACAAGGCACAGTATTCGCTCCCATCCTATTCCTCATCCTCATATCTGACATAGACTGAGATGTAAGCCAAAGCTCCGTGTCTTCCTTTGCAGATGACACCCGAATTGCCATGACAGTGACCTCCATCGAAGACACCGCAAGACTCCAAGCGGACATCAACCAAATCCTCAAATGGACCACTCAATGAAGAGAAATTTGAACTACTCAGATATGAAAAACTTGAGGAAATTAAAGCTGTATCAGGGTATACAACAAATTCTAACAATTCAATAGAGCGAAAAAGTAATTTGAAGGACCCGAGAGTGATAGTGTCAAAGGATCTTGCCTTCAAAAACCACAACAGTGCATCTACCAGATCTGATAGGAAAATGATAGGATGGATAATGAGAACCTTCTAAACTAAGGACGCCAAACTCATGATGATTCTCTTTATATAGCTTGTTCTCTCTAGGCTGCAATACTGCTGTACACTATCTGCCCATTTTAAGGCAGGCGGAATTGCTGACCT
Organism: Cherax destructor; assembly: GCA_009830355.1. Taxonomy (NCBI): domain Eukaryota; kingdom Metazoa; phylum Arthropoda; class Malacostraca; order Decapoda; family Parastacidae; genus Cherax; species Cherax destructor. The sequence continues at coordinate 13,078 of WNWK01045306.1, forward strand.
GAAGAGTGTACAAAGAACTTTCACAGCACACATAAGTGCGATAAAGCACCAAAATTACTGGGAACGGTTGAAGTCCCTTTATTTGTATTCCCTGGAATGCAGGCGAGAGATATACATGATAATATACACTTGGAAAATCCTAGAGGGATTAGTACCAAACTTAAGAACATAAGAACATAAGAAAGAAGGAACACTGCAGCAGGCCTACTGGCCCATGCGAGGCAGGTCCAAATCTCCAACGGCTTAAGCCAATGCCCCGACCCAGCCAGGTCAGGTTACATTCACTTAAGGAAGGAGCACTGCATCTGACCTAGTAGCACAAGCTAGTCAGGACCAATTCACACCCAACCGCACCCACTCATATAATTGTCCAGCCGACCACCTGGTCAGGTCACTTCCACTTAAGGAATTAGTACAGATCAGGTTACATTCACTTAAGGAAGGAGCACTGCATCTGACCTACTACAAGCTAGTCAGATCCAAACTCACACCCATCCACACCCACCCATGTATTTATCTAACCTATTTTTAAAACTACACAACGTAAATAGCGTGCTAAAAATATCTTGTATTGACGGATCAAAAGGTTTAAGTTGGATAAATTCAGATTCAAAGGATATAGGAAAGCTTGGTTTGGTAATGAGTTGTCGATGAGTGGAACAAACCCCCAGTACAGTTATAATTTAAAACGTTGTGTATTTTTAAAAAAATGGTAGATAAATTTTGGTGGGTGGGGTGGGTGTGAGTGGGACCTGATTTTTCCCTCAATGGTGCCCCTCAAGTAAAGGTAATTTGGGGGACGGGGTTGGCAAACGGGGGGACCTGCCTCGCGGGGGTTGTGCGTTTCTTTTTTTATGTTCAGTTCATTTTTATGATTCGGGGTTTTTTCCCACCTCCCCCTTTATTCCCAAAAACCAGTGCCCTATATCTTCCTGAATCTGAACTTTTCAACTTGAAACCATTGCCAGTCCTGTTGGTTGGATATTTTTAGCACCTATTTTCATCCCCTTTTTTTATTCTGTTTTCCATTTTTAAACCCCAATCATTTATATTATATTAAACATCGGCCGTTCCCCCCAAAGGGAGGGTGGCCCCAAAAAAAAACTTTTATCATCTTCCTCCCTCACTGTCTTGCCCGAAGGGTTGCCACACTACAGTTATAAAACTGCAACATTTACACCCTCCTTCGAGTGCCCAAAATGTCTTCCCCTCTCAGAAATCAAGTCCGGCCTGCCCGGTTTCCGAATCCTTCATAAATGTTACTTTGCTCACACTCCCAAAAGCCCTCAAGTATTAAAAACCCTATGCCTCCATTCCTCTATCAAATACGCTCACCATGTTTGAAATCCCGCCCCCCCCAAAACTTTTTACCCCCCCCCTCCACCTTTCCTAGGGCCCACCCTACCCCCCCTTCCCTCCACAGTTTTATCTCAAGTCACTCTGTCTGTTCCCTTCTCTCACATGTCCAAACCACCTCCCCCTCCTCGCTCCTTTGGGCAATCTTTTGGTAATCCCACCTCCTCCCAATTTCCCAAAATCCGAAATTTTCTGTTATTCACACCACACATTGACCTCAGACATGCTCTCCACTGCCTCCATTCTCCTCGTTGCAACATTCATCACCCCTGCTTCCCCCTATAAGACGTTGGATAATACTCTCATCATTCCCCTCTTTACTTCCATGGACAAAGGGTTTTTTG
>WNWK01045307.1:0-14777 GCA_009830355.1 Cherax destructor
TTATAGAAACTTGTTTGGACTGCCCCTTGTAAGCTGCATTCTGGGCAAGCACTGTTGACACCGACACTCTGAGACACTTCTCAGACTTACAAGTGGCTATGGTACAAATTTCTAGCTAATTGCAGTAGGGGAATCCCACACTGCCTACACAATACTGGAAGGGGGTTTACTTACTTGAAAAAAAAGGTGGCTATGTGTCCTGGTCTTCCTTATATATACACCCTCCTAACACCATGTGCAGTGGAGAAACTTTGTCTGCAAAAGATGGTGTAATTAGTGTCCTGCCTGCACCTCAGAGTTCCCTGGTTCCTTGGGTATCCCTTGAGCAATATATACAGTAAGTAACACTAGCTTCCAGACTTGAACTTAAGAGACGACGCTGGTACATACCAACACAAAGTCGTCCGTCCGCCTAAGACCCACAGATAACTCACTAACGTTTCCCCCAGAAAACTGGCCAGATACTGAGAGAAAGAAAGCCTAGTCTTACTGTAACAGGGTCTGGATGGAGGCAGATGTCCACGGTACTTCGGGATCTCCTCCGTGGCCCCAGGACAGATGTTGGGTCACGTGGGGATGCTGTGGTATCACAGCACGTCTTCTCCGTGTGGAGTCTGCTCTGGTAAGAACGTAGGTCACGATTTGTGACCGCCACACTGCCTAGATTCAAGTGTGGGCTGCCAGTTGTCTCTAGCTAACATAACCTAATGCTTGCCTATTCAGGCCTATAACTACCTATATTAGGGTGCTAGAGCTACACTATTAATATCTAACGTTGCCTTAATAATCCTACTATTAGTCTCTAGCTGTACAAACTTGCCTAGGTGTTCCTAGGTGGATAAATCTATCAATTAAAATATACACAATAGTCACCTTCAAAAGCTGGAGTGTGAGTTGTTTTGGTTGGGAGTGTGGGTTTATAAACTCCGAGGGCCGATCCACGGTATGTTTAAGGCTCCTAACGGCTCACTTACCCTGTGGAACTTTTAGTGACTAAAAAAGTTTCCACATCCTCCCGCCAGCGAAGGTAAAGGTGAGTCTACATCAAGTTCACCTTCCGCAAGCCCTTACGGCGGGCCCTGGACACGAGTGCTGTCCGGCCACTCTCGTCGAGCAGACTCTGGTTTAACTCCGACTGTCCAGTTTCCGCCGTGTGGATTGCTGGGGGTGTAAACTTATGGGTTCCGGTGATCTTAACACCCTTCCCTTTAACTTTAATGTCTTTCACATGTCTAGCCTTGTCTGAGCAGCTTCGTACTTTCCCACCCAGTGGCCTATATACCCGGTAGCCCTTCTTCCCACTGATACGAGGTTCCCTGGGTTTAATGACAATCTATCTCCCTCTTTAGGTACCCCATAAAAGCGTCTCCCCAAGGTGGCTAAGTGTTCGTCACTTCCTACTTGGTTTGGCTTACCGGCGGTTCGTCGTGTACACTAACATTCATTATCACTACTCCCCAGCTATCGTGGTGTCAGCTTCCCCCTCTCTGGCGTTGCAGGGAACTTTATTAGGAATTCTGCCACCGATGATATATCCTACTGGGGATCTGTATAAACCAATTCCTTCCTTAACAGTCCGTCGTGTGACAGGAAGTCATCATAGATAGTTGGCTCCCACCAGGATACCTACATTTCTGACTGTGTCAGTGGTAATGTCCTGGTCTGCCAGCTTCACACCAAGGTCTTTCAATCGCTTGGTTGCTGCTGCAAGACCTCTGGTCGTAATAGCCGCAGGTAACGTATTTACTACCAAAGCTGTAATATTTCTGCGATGTCCTCCCAATTTAACAGTGACATCCACAACATCATAAGACTTGGGTGGGCCCTGACTTATAGCACCTCCCAATGTCGCATTAAATTTGTCGGTGGCCTTCAACTTTAACCTAGCCACCAACTTCTCTGTTATCATGGACACTTGTGCCCCTGAGTCGAAGAATAATCGGGTTGTTTCGGTTCTGTTCCCGTTCACAACCCCTGCCATGACTGTAGGTAGGGCAGCAGCTCTGTGCTTCTCACTCAGATTAGAGACTTTGCCCATACTAATCACGCTGGCTACCACTTCAGGCTCGGGCTCGCCTTCTATCTCTACTGGAGAAACGTCCCTACTAGCCTGGGGTTCCCTTAAATTGTTGTGACATAGTGCAGTATGGTGCTTACCTTTCCGGCAATTATAGCACTCTGAAAGATGTGACTGGCAATCTTCTGCCTCATGTCTCCCACAACACCTTAAGCATAGCTGCAACTCCTTTAGTCTCTGCCGCCTACTGCTCAGTGTTGCATACCGAGAGCAACTCGTGCTAGTGTGTTCTCCTTCGCAGAACACACATGTCTAGTCTGCTTAGGTTTCCACTTGAGTACACCCCAACGTTAGTGTTATGAGCTTTAAATTGATCTCCCGAGTTTTCTGAGTAACTAACTGTTTGTTTATGTGATGATGGCGGTGACCTTTCTCTCTCACCTATACTCAGGTGAATCACGATATCACTCAACCCCTCAACAATCTGTTGTATTGTGAACCGGTTAGTCCCATACTTCAAGTGTAACTCATGTATTGTAGTGCTAGCTAGTTTCCTCTGAATCGTCTGACTGACCATCCATTCCGATCCGCCCCAATCATGTAAATCTCTAAGACTGTTTGTCAGACTCGTGACTTCGATTTTGAACTTCTCTAAGCTCTGACGGTTATGACGGCAAGCCTCAAGATCGGACAATCGATAAAATATAGCTATCATTATCTCCTCTGTGTTGCCATACGTATTCTTTAGTTGATCCTTGGCATGTTGATAATTAATGTCAGTGGTTTGGTAATGTGAACGTAAGTACTGTAGTTTGGTGGCATCTGACAAATCATCCCTGTCATCTATCTGTGATTTAAACTGATCCCAGAAAGCAATGTACTCTGTCAAGGTTCCATCAAATGTTGGTAAATTTAATGTAGGTAATCTGGGTAACACTCTAAGGGGACTGTGCTGACGTGTGTGCCCTGTACTATTATTTGTTGACCTTGCTGTATTAGCCTTCAATATTTTCTTTAACTTTTTGCAGAGTCCCCACTCTGTTAGACATTCGGCCCTCTGATCATCGCATTCCTCCCGAGCTGTCTCGACAACATCTTCAGGTTCCTCTGTCTCATAGGCTTCTGTCTCGTAACGAAGATAGGCTGTCTCCAATGCCTTTAGCCTTCCCTCTAAAAGCTCTAAACACCTTTCTAGATCCTCGCAATCTGCATCTGGGTTTTCCTGACAGCACGGCACTCCCTACATGCCTTGGTTAGTCGACCCTTGTGGGCGCTCATAGACCGCTTTAGCTGGCTTAGAGATGGGGTAGGTGCTCCTGATTCTCCCCTTCATTGTTGTGGTTTAATTAAGAGTTTGTCACTAATTTATACGTCCATTAGCCCACCCCACAGTACAATACAGTATTAGGTGAGAATAAGTGATTCCCAAAGCTCCTCAACAAGCTTGACGGTTTTACTTTACAACTATTGACTTGACTCTATTAAATATGCACTGCTAGCCCTCAAACCCAACTAAAATGTATATTGTTGTTATGAAAGCTTAACCTAGCAACTCCCTGTACACAATAGTAAATAGTTACAGGACTTGAGCTAGCAAATCACAAATTAAATGAGTCAAATACAATAAATTCACACAGTAAAAATATGTAGTCTTTGCAAATTCAATTCAATTCAATTGGTCAGCACAAAATAAATTCAGTAATTCACTTATAAACAGTATATGAATAATGTTGTGTAATTAGCTTTGGCTTAACTAAGCCTAGACAATTATTGTAGTTAGCTGGTGAAGGTAACACCTAGCCTAACTTTATCACTGTTGAAATTAGTGTGCAACTAGCCTGAATCTAGCTTGCAAGGTAAATAATAGCTAGGTTAAATCTGACCTAGCTGTTATAACTGTTATAATTATTGCAGAGGCCTACCCTAACTGTGGCTGCCTGCAATTCACTGTAAGTAATTAAATATACAAGTTTCCTAACCTGGCTTACTTGTAATCACTGTAAATAAATAACTCACAAGCTTAACTAGCCTACTTGGCCTGCCTGTAGATTACTGTAAATAATAACTTCTGATTAGTTAGCTTAACCTAGCCTGAGTAAGTCTTTGGGCCTAGGTGTGAAACTAACCTAGCTTCGAAAATGACTGGTACATTAACTGTGGCCTAGCAATTAAGACTAATGTGTCTGCTAAACTAGCTATCCCACATCCGGTTCGAAGGACCATATAGAAACTTGTTTGGACTGCCCCCTTGTAAGTTGCACTCTGGGCAAGCACTGTTGACACCGACACTCTGAGACACTTCTCTCAGACTTACAAGTGGCTATGGTACAAATTTCTAGCTAATTGCAGTAGGGGAATCCCACACTGCCTACACAATACTGGAAGGGGTTTACTTACTTGAAAAAAAGGTGGCTATGTGTCCTGGTCTTCCTTATATATAACCCCTCCTAACACCATGTGCAGTGGAGAAACTTTGTCTGCAAAAGATGGTGTAATTAGTGTCCTGCCTGCACCTCAGAGTTCCCTGGTTCCTTGGGTATCCCTTGAGCAATATATACAGTAAGTAACACTAGCTTCCAGACTTGAACTTAAGAGACGACGCTGGTACATACCAACACAAAGTCGTCCGTCCGCCTAAGACCCACAGATAACTCACTAACGTTTCCCCAGAAAACTGGCCAGATACTGAGAGAAAGAAAGCCTAGTCTTACTGTAACGGGTCTGGATGGAGGCAGATGTCCACGGTACTTGGGATCTCCTCCAGGGCCCCAGGACAGATGTTGGGTCACGTGGGGATGCTGTGGTATCACAGCACGTCTTCTCCATGTGGAGTCTGCTCTGGTAAGAACGTAGGTCACGATTTGTGACCGCCACACTGCCTAGATTCGTGTGGGCTGCCAGTTGTCTCTAGCTAACATAACCTAATGCTTGCCTATTCAGGCCTATAATTACCTATATTAGGGTGCTAGAGCTACACTATTAATATCTAACGTTGCCTTAATAATCCTACTATTAGTCTCTAGCTGTACAAACTTGCCTAGGTGTTCCTAGGTGGATAAATCTATCAATTAAAATATACACAATAGTCACCTTCAAAAGCTGGAGTGTGTAGTTGTTTTGGTTGGGAGTGTGGGTTTATAAACTCCGAGGGCCGATCCACGGTATGTTTAAGGCTCCTAACGGCTCACTTACCCTGTGGAACTTTTAGTGACTAAAAAAGTTTCCACAACTCTAGACATCTGCCCACCAACAATAAGACCCAGTCACCTATAGAACAATACTGCCGCCTACTATTATTCACAGGAGATGCGGAGATGTTGCCAGGACTTGCCAAGGCGACTCCGGGAATCTATTTGGCCTGGAGTGATGGAGACGCAGAAGTGCCAAGAAGCCAGTATGAGTCCGGCAGAGGGCTATTATGAGGAAAAGCAGCAGCCAGCTCTCGTGCCATCACCATGCAAGAGGTGGAAGTGTTGATGGGTGAGGTTGATGGGTGTGCCTGAGGAGTATTGTCGTGGTGAAGATAAGCGGCTTGCTGAGTCGTGAAGTTCCCAGATGCTGTGCTTTCAACGAGAGGGACCCGCATGAGCGTTCCTAAATGCCAACAAAGTCCACACAATGAGACATGGCCCAATTTAGGAAGTGCTAGGGTCGGCCAGAAGCCCTGGGTAACCCCTCTTCTAGTAGAAGCAGTAGACAGATCTGGAGGTGAGAGGACAAGAATACTGCAATATAGCACAATGGCCCTATGTCCTCCGTCGACCCCTTCACATTTCTGCCGCCCTTGCCTAAGGATTTGCAGAGAGCTTTTCCCTGGGTCAATAGCCTGCCCACCAAGTCAAGTCAAGCCAGTGAAGCTTGGGAAATGATGATTAGAGTGGTCACCTGTTTTACGTATAGTATCTCTACTGTTAGGGGATGATCTATTGTATGTCAGCTGTTGAGACATATATGTGTTGTATATTATGTGAGCTAGCTCTTTGCTGGGAGGGATCACCGTAGAGATATGATGTATTTCCTTTTCAGGTGGAGAACTGTAAACACCAATCGGCTCACCGTCAGAAGAGGCTTCGTTTATGTGAGGGATGGGAGGTTTTTAGCTCCTAGAAATGGGATAATGATGAGTCCTGGTTGCGATTCCTGCCTTGTCGTGAATGGTCGTGGAAGGGTGCAAGAAAAATGTAACCTTGTGGTCGTGTATTGGTTTAATTGCCAGTACTTGAAGGAATAAGACCCGCTGGAGCTATTTTCTATGCCAAGAAAACCTTACGAGGTTTGGCTCAATGGTTAATTAGAGAGGGTGACTACAGGAGCTAGTTTATTTCTAGTAAAGTACAGAAAGGTACTGGAGCCAGATACTAAGGGGAAAAGGTGATAAGGAGGTTTCGCACCAGACAGTCATTGTTATTCGTTTCTTCTGCTAGAATTATGCTGATCTATGTAATTTTATATTGTACTGTAGAAGAATTAAGGGGTTAGGATTAAAATAGTCTAATAACTTAGGACAAATTGTCCTAGTTCTCAGATATTTTAAACCTGGGAGAAAGGGGGATGTGATGTAGTCAGTGTGCTTGTGAGGTCCAGCTAATTACCCACACCTTACCTTAGCAAATAGCTGTCAGCCACGCCTCCATGCTTAAGCCTCAGGTCTTTTGTTCTTGCCTGGTGTCATGTCGTAACATGTGGTCTACACATTATGAGAAAGGGAAACGCATGCTTTGACTAGAAGAGACAGACGTGGGTGACAGGTCCGGTGAGTGGAGCTCTGGACAGCGTGTGTGCAGTGGGCCACGCATTGCGAATCTCGGGTCAGCTGGTTGGTGAATTAAGAGTGAGTATAAGTCCGTGTTACTGATAACATCTACCCTTCCCACTGGTAATAAGTCTCATAGGTCAATGGTTATTGTATGTAATTCTCCATCAGGATATATTGTATTCTCGCTATTCATGTTATTAAGTAAACGATAGCCATAGTTCCCATTTTTATTTGTTCCTTATGCTATTCCCTATTCTGTTAAGCACAGGGATAATACAGGAGACGGGCTCACTTGCTGGGATACCTCAGGAAGAGTGGGTACAGGTCTCACACACTCACAGAAACGAAACTCACCAGGATGATAACAGATGCAATCTTTCCACCTGGATATCAAATTCTCAGGAAAGATAGAGGGAGCAGAAAGGAAGGAGGAGTTGCACTGCTCATTAAGAACCAGTAGGGATTTGAGGAAGTGGAAGGAATGGATGGAATGGGCAAAAGCGACTACATAGTAGGAACAATCCAGTCTGAGGGCCATAAGGTAGTAATTGCTGTAATGTACAACCCACCACAGAACTGCAGGAGGCCAAGAGAAGAATACGACGAGAGCAACAGAGGAATGGTAGACACACTAGCCGAGGTGGCCAGAAGAGCTCACATGGGGAGAGCAAAGTTACTAGTTATGGGTGATTTCAATCACAAGAACATTGATTGGGAAAACCTGGAGCCTTGAGTAGTTCAGACATCGAGGATATCACGTATGAAAGGCCCCTTGGAGCTAGTGATCATGTGGTTCTGTGTTTTGATTATATAGTTGAGCTACAAGTGGAGAGGGGAGCAGGAATAGGACGGGAAAAACGAAACTACAAAAGGGAGGACTACACAGGTATGAGGAACTTTCTACAAGACGTTCAGTGGGAGAGAGAATTGGCAGGAAAACCAGTAAAAGAAATGATGGAATATGTGACAACCAAATGCAAAGAGGCAGAGGAGAGGTTTGTTCCCAAGGGAAACAGAAGTAATGGGAAGACCAGAACGAGTCCTTGGTTCACCCAAAGGTGTAGGAAGGCAAAAACTAAGTGCACTAGAGAATGGAAAAAGTACAGAAGACAAAGGACCCAGAAAAATAAAGAGATTAGCCGAAGAGCCAGAAACGAATATGCACAGGTAAGAAGGGAGGCTCAGCGACAATATAAAAATGACATAACATCAAAAGTGAAGTCTGACCCGAAGCTGCTGTATAGCCACATCAGGAGAAAAACAACAGTCAAGGACCAGGTAATCAGGCTAAGGAAGGAAGGTGGGGAGTTCAGAAGAAGAGACAAAGAGGTATGTGAGGAGCTCAACATTAGATTTAAAGAAGTATTTACAGAGGAGACAGGAAGGATTCCGGGAAATTTCCCAGAATGGGGAGGTACACCAACAAGTGCTGGATGAAATACACACAACCGAGGAGGAGGTGAAGAAGCTGATATGTGCCCTCGATACCTCAAATGCGGTAGGACCAGACATCTCTCTGTGGGTCCTTAGAGGGAACAGAGATGTTGTGTGTATAACGATGTGTTTTTGGCGTTTCTTGGAGGCGTGGTTGAAATGATAAGGCTTCGGAGGCTTCTTACTTTATTTGTAATAAAGGTGCAGTAACAGGCTGCGTGTCTGTGGCCATGGCCAAGGGCCATGTGCCATCGAGAGGGAGAGAGTAGGCCTGTTGACTGACTGAAGTTTGGGCGCCAAGTGAGTGTGGGCCAGGGCGGGTCTGGTAGACATGGGTACGCCTACAAGGCTTGCCCTCTGGCGGAATACTATGGAAACTAGCATGGCACAAAATTTGAACTCAGCTGGCAGACAGCATGGCTGTCTGCCATGCCAAGACAGTCCAGGCTGTCTCCCAGCATCAGCTTCGGAAAGTTCACGCTGGGCCACATGGATACACTCCCCTGCAACACGGGAGACATGAGCTGTGACGTAACAGGTTACGGTCTCCTCTGGGAGGTGAAGCAGACATCGTAGTAGTCGCTGCAGGGTTCACTCAACCTGGGGCACAACTGCTGGTGCCCTCGAGTGAGGCGTCGTCAGTAGTCGCAACAGGACAGGACTGTCAAGCGACTCAGGAGGACATTCCTCGACTGGTACTGTCGCTGGAGGTGTCGCTGCTGGCGAGTGTGGGTGAGTCGTGACAGGGACGACTCGGCGAAACATCTGGAGGTCGTAACAGCATACACCATACTGCAGTGAGTGGGCTAGCAGTCAAAGTGACATCATCTTTGTGCAGGCTGCTCACTGAAGCTGTGACACGAGGCTGACAGTCGCCTGCCAACAGGCTTATCTGCGGCTTGGCGAGTGACATCTCGACAGTAGAAGTTACAGCAGAGGGCAGTGTAAGCGTCCCCAGACTGTTCATCTGCAATAACTGGACTGACGGTCTAGAAGGTGAAGTGGAACGGTCTCGATGGGAGAATCGTCGCAGGTACGATTCAGCAAAGGCATCTCGGCGGCGAACAATAAGAGCTTTCGCACAGGACGCTTGAACGCTCGTAACTGACGCCTGGACTGACAAATGTCAGCTGTCAAGCGCGGGGCGCAGGTCACACACTGGGTGACAAAGTAACACACAGGTGCTACATAGGACACACGAGAAACTGCACACATACTACACATGTGGTACAACATGCTTACTAGCAAATGACGCTTTTTCTGTGTAAAAATCGTCACTAACAATACACAAACATGTGAGAACACTGACTGAGAGGAATAATGAACACTCGACTTATATCTTCTCTCAAACTTATCGACAAATAATGAAAATAAAATGCACACGGTGAAACTACAGCACTCGGGACATCATATGGGTGATGTCGGGCGTGACATCGCAGTGACGTCAGCAGACATCGCGAGGAACGTCAGGCAACATCGTGGGTGACGTCGTGAGGTGACGTTCTGGAGTGGCATGATGATGGATGTCATGGGGTGACATCGCGAAGTGACATCAGTGGAGTGACGTCGTGGAGTCGCAGCATCGTGACGTCATGGGTTGATGTAGGCACAGACCCACACGTGGTCACACGTGGCTTCGAGTGGCCTCGACACTCGGATACACAGTTCTGGCAAGAATTCACGGGAAATTCACAAAAACAGCATAGAGGGAGTAGGCAGGAGTGGTGTATGGTGTGTGGCGGCGTACACTAGGGCGAGCGTGATGGTCTGGGTGGGGGCGAGGAACCCGGCCATTCCCACCTACCCACAAACTCGGAGAGAAACACTCACACTAGACGCTGAAATCACCACTAACTCACCTCTGAAGTGCTAAAATAGTTGTGCTGAGCTGAACAACAACAGCAGAACATGCTGGCAAGGCTGAGAACGTGACTGAGAAATAGCATGGGACGCTGTGGCGTGAAGTCAGTAATGCCATTTCTCGGAGAATTAGACAAATTTCGGCCTGAATCCTGCTTGTACCTGTGTCTGGATGCTGAGATTTGCAGACAGGACATCAGGATAACTCGTTGAGAGACGGATGCTTCTTGTAGAGACTGATGAAGTGGTAGATACTTCAGTCCTCTTCCTCCCTCGCGGGCCACATCAGCTGCGAGGCACCGCTGGCACCATTTATAACGATGTGTTTTTGGCGTTTCTTGGGGGCGTGGTTGAAATGATAAGGCTTCGAGGCTTCTTACTTTATTTGTAATAAAGGTGCGGGTACACAGGCTGCGTGTCTGTGGCCATGGCAAGGGCCATGTGCCATGCGAGAGGGAGAGGAGTAGGCCTGTTGACTGACTGAAGTTTGGGCGCCAAGTGAGTGTGGGCCAGGGCGGGTCTGGTAGACGTGGGTACGCCTACCAGGCTTGCCCTCTGGCGAATACTATGGAAACTAGCATGGCACGAAATATGAACTCAGCTGGCAGACAGCATAGCTGTCTATGCAGACAGTCAGGCTGTCTACATGTGTTCCACTAACAAAAATCTTCAACACATCCACTTTAAACTGGGCAACTACCTGAGGTGTGGAAGATGGCAAATGTAGTCCCAATTTTTAAGAAAGGAGACAAACACGAGACATTAAATTACAGACCTGTGTCACTGACGTGTATAGTATGCAAAGTCATGGAGAAGATCATCAGGAGGAGAGTGGTGGAGCACCTAGAAAGACACAAGCTTATAAACGACAACCAGCACGGTTTCAGGGAAGGAAAATCCTGTGTCACAAACCTACTGGAGTTTTATGACAAGGTAATGGAAGTAAGACACAGAGAGAGGGGTGGATAGACTGCATTTTCTTGGACTGCAAGAAGGCGTTAAACACAGTTCCTCACAAGAAGTTAATGCAAAAGCTAGAGGATCAGGCACATGTAACAGGAAAGGCACTGCAATGGATCAGAGAATATCTGATAGGGACGAAACAACGAGTCATGGTACGTGACGAGGTGTCAGGGTGGACACCTGTGACGAGTGGGGTTCCACAGGGGTCACTACTAGGACCTGTGCTGTTTTTGGTACATGTGAATGACATAAAGGAAGGGATAGACTCAGAAGTGTCCCTGTTTGCAGATGATGTGAAGTTAATGAGAAGAATTAAATCAGTCGAGGATCAGGCAGGACTACAGAGAGACCTGGACAGGCTACAAGCCTGGTCCAGTAACTGGCTCCTTGAATTTAACCCTGCCAAATGTAAAGTCATGAAGATCGGGGAAGGACAAAGAAGACCGCAGACAGTGTATAGTCTAGGTGGCCAAAGACTGCAAACCTCACTCAAGGAAAAACATCTTGGGGTGAGTATAATACTGAGCACATCTCAGATAACTGCTGCAGCATACAGGCGGCAGGCAAACCTAAGAATAGCGTTCTAATACCTCACTAAGGAATCGTTCAAGACTCTGTACACCATATACGTCAGGCCCAAACTGGAGTATGCAGCACCAGTTTGGAACCCACACCTGGTCAAGCACGTCAAGAAATTAGAGAAAGTGCAAAGGTTTGCAACAAGACTAGTCCCAGAGCTAAGAGGATTGTCCTACGAAGAAAGGTTAAGGGAAATCGGCCTGACGACACTAGAGGACAGGAGGGTTAGGGGAGACATAATAACGACATATAAAATACTGCGAGGAATAGATAAGGTGGACAGAGACAAGATGTTCCAGAGAGGGGGCTCAGAAACAAGGGGTCACAATTGGAAGTTGAAGACTCCTATGAGTCAAAGGGATGTTAGGAAGTATTTCTTCAGTCATAGAGTTGTCAGGAAATGGAATAGCCTAGAAAGTGACGTAGTGGAGTCAGGAACCATACATAGTTTTAAGACGAGGTTTGATAAAGCTCATGGAGCAGGGAGAGAGAGGACTAGTAGCAATTACTGAAGAGGTGGGGCCAAGAGCTATGAATCGACCCCTGCAACCACAAATAGGTGAGTACACACACAGATACTGACACACACACACAAACAGCACCAATCTGGAACCCACACCTGGTCAAGCACGTAAGGAAACTAGAGAAAGTGCAAAGGTTTGCGACAAGGTTAGTTCCACAACTCAGGGGTCTGTTTTATGAAGAAAGGTTGAGGGAAATAGGACTAACAACACTGGAGGAAAGAAGGGTCAGAGGAGACATGATAACGACATACAAAATACTGCGGAGAATTGACAAGGTAGACAGTGACACGATGTTCCAGAGAGGGAACACAGAAACAAGGGGACACAACTGGAAGCTGAAGACTCAGATGAGTCAAAGGGATGTTAGGAAGCATTTCTTCAGCCACAGAGTAGTCAGGAAGTGGAATAGTCTAGAGAAAGATAAAGCTCATGGAGCAGGGAGAGCAGAGACCCAGTAGCAGACAGCGAAGAGGCGGGGCCAGGAGCTGAGTCTCGACCCCTGCAACCACAATTAGGTGAGTACGTGGTAATGCTTTATCTACAGGGAGCAAAGTCAGGGTATTTTTCCAGAATGGTCTGTAATATACCACTGTGGATAAAGTCCTTTGACATATCTTGAACATTTCTGAGTGAGTTGTCTTTGAATTCATTAATTTTATCGCACTCCAGTTTATAATGACGCAGGGTGTGACAATAGTCCATCTGGCAAAGTTTACATTTCGTTTGGTCTACATCTGGTGGTGGTGATCTAACCTGCCAAAGATACTTATAACCCAGCCGGAGGCGGGCGGCAGTGATATCCAAGAGTCTGCTTATTTTTTTGGATGCACCACAGACATTTGGCTCCTGCATGATAGAATGATGATAGATTGACTGGTGTCAGTCTCCCTAAGTCTTAAGTCAATAAAATTCAGTTGAAGTTCTTTTCGTATTATTGTTCTCAAACTGCTAACTGACAAGCCAAGATTGTAATCTATCCCCTCTTTGAAAGCATAAAACTTAGCCAATTTATCAGTTCTATCATGCATCTGAAGACCAATGTGAGATGGAATCCACAGCATGTGCACTCTGACTCTACTGTCAACAATCCTATCATACCTGTGTCTGGCTTCTGACAGAAACATGCCACAATTTATACTTAATTAATTAATGAGTTGAGAACATTTATGGATGACAGAGAATCAGTTACAATTAAAGTGTCAACCTTAGAAACATGTACGTATTTTAATGCAAAGAGTATGGCAAACAGTTCTGTCTGAAGGGTAGAGGCCAAGTTATTGATGCGTGCTCCAATTTCTTTAAGAGAGCCATCACTCTGTATGACAACAGCAGCACTACCAGCTGCACCAGTGGATTGGTGAACAGAACCATCAACGTAAATAATTTGTGAGAGAGTGTGCTGTGTGACTAAATTATCAATACAGCTAAAGGCATCATGTTTGGCTTCAAGGCGAAGCTTTGGTTGTGATTTAAGTAGTACTTTGGGGAAAATGGAGGGATGGTAGTTTGGAATGGTTATATTCCATGAAGCAGAGAAGTGCCGCTGTTGCCTTGCTTGACATAGATCATGTATCTGAAATTTTAAAAGGTTGGGTTTCCCGTTTTTCGATCCATCTGAAGGGGTGTTCACCAGTGCTGGGGGGAAAGTTTGGGGGCCCTTTCATGGGGTTTTAATGGGGTTTCCCGACATATTAACGCCAATTAGGATATTTCCCTTTTAGTTACAACCCTGATGCTCGGAAAAACAAGTTTTTTTAGCATATTTAAAATTTTAAGGGGCCCAGGGCATCCTAAAATTATCCCTCATTCTTAGTTTTGCAAAATTTTCAAGCCCCCCAATTCCCGTCAGACACAAGAGCAAGTAGTGGGCATAATCAACCCAAAGATCTAAAATAAGCAAGATAAAATCATTTTTACAATTTTTACATTAGCACCATACCTGGGGGAAACCCCCCCCAAACTCAGCCTTTCTTTTTTATTGACGACAAAGTCTCGTTCAACAGGTCCAAGTAGGGGGCCCCAAAAACCCAATACCTGTATCTGCTTTAAAATTCTAGAAGAGACCCATCATGCAATTGGGTCTGGCAATTGTCCTCTCTTTCAAGGAGGACGCCTATTGAGTATCTTTGTTTAATCAGTCGGATTATCTACCCCAGGTCCTGACACGAGGCTAAATACATGGGTTTAAAGGGGTTTTTGGTGTTGGAGAACCGGTGGTGGGAACATTATATCATCGGGATTATTATTATTATAATCAAATAGAAGCGCCAAAAACCACGGGGAAAAACACGCTGCAGGTTTTGTGGGATGGGGAAAAAAGTGAGTTTCCAAAAGGGAGATGGACGGTTGGAGGGATGGAGTGCTAATGACGGTGGGGGAAGGGAAGGGGGGAGGGCAAAAAGATCCAGGCCAAAAGGGGCTGAGGGGGGTTAAGGAACTTCAGAGGTGTTTGGTATTTTTTCCCAAAAAAACAACAAAGAGTAGGGGAAAAGGGGTCCATCTGCAAGAAGGGAAAAGGGAAAGAAAAGGGGTTGGGGAAAAACGTCTTGGAGGTAAATTTTGGGGCCGTTGATAGAGTGGACAGTCCAACAGGGTAAAGTCAACAGCACTGGAACCCACAATGCTCACAGAGGGCGGGGCCTCT
>WNWK01045308.1:0-14777 GCA_009830355.1 Cherax destructor
AACATTACCATCACTATCTTCTACATCACATTGTGTTCCACTGTAGACATGTTTGACATGTCACCTCACCATCCTTTACTATTTCACTCCACTTTTGGGTTGAATGTCCCTGCTCCATGATCAATGGTCCTGGTCCCTCATTCATCTTGTGTGAACCATCCTTGCCCTCATCTTGATGCTGATGCCCTCTCTTCGGACAGTTCACTGCCATGTGCTTGTATGCCCCATATATGTGGCACATTCTTCTTTGGCCCACGTACATTACATACCTGAGTTCTGAACTCAGACATAATCACATATGATGGAATGTGTCTCCTGACTGACATCTTTAGTGAAAAATATCCCTCCATAAGACCTGCTAAGGGGCCCTCATGCCATTTCCACAAATTCGCTGCATGAAACTCCATATTCTTTGAAGACCCCCATAATATCAACGTGATCCACTTCAAATGGTATGTTCCTCACTCGTACCCATGTGTAGGATCGGGACACGTCTCTCATCCTTACCTCCATGGTTGAGTTGACAGCATACACTTGATCTTGGTGCTCGTCGACTAGTCGTTCATACACCTGAGCCGATAGCAATTTCACGAAGATTCTGGACACCCCATTCAGGGTCACACCATATAAATCACCAGTGTCTATCTTGTAGATTTGTAGATATCCCTTAATATTGTGGGTAAAACTGCAGCTGCTGTAGACGGGTGTATCGCCCCCTTCACCACTTCTAAACAGACAGTGTTTACACATCTTCCAGCTGCAGCCATGTTGGTGAAAATGTTGATGTCTCAAGCCACCACCAGGAGGCAGTGCAGCATATTTACTACAAAATGACAGCATATTTACTACAAAACACCTCCGCCTCACATTTCCTGCTTCATGTGAAGTAAACCTCTATGTTTCCCCTTACGTTAAGGAACCCAATGTGTCTTGTCTTAGCCGTCTGCTGTAATGAATTTTTACCCCCACACATAAATTACCACTTCCCTCCGTTTTACAGTATCCATCGTCCCTTTTGCATTAAATATTTTCGTCTTCCGTCCACCCTTGCCCCCCCATCCCTTATTCCCCTGCTCCCTTGCTTGCATTCTCCACTTTCATTACCTCCCCACTATGTAATACTATTTCCTTCCATTGCACCCATACATCCTTCATGTATCACTACCCAACAAACCCTCCCCTCCCCAAATACCCTCATCCTACACCCCTGCCGTGTCAAGCATTTTTCCAAATTATTTTACGCTCCTAATAAGTCCCCTAAGCTCATCTCTTTGTATTCCTTAGAGAAAAACATTTCCCAACTTCCCCCATATACACCCCTATTCCTATTTCTTGTTCTAATCATACTTCCTGCAATTGCTCTAATACGCTCCCTTACACCAGTTGCTTTTATCCTCCATGACACACACACAGTCTACCATTAAGTGCATTAATCCCCTTCTCACCTGCTGTCTTATTCCATTTGTATCCAAACTTATTGCACTTAATACTGCTATCCCTCCTCCCATTCTCCTTAATACTCTGCCTATCCATTCCCTTAACAGCCCTAAATCCTCACAAAAATATATTGCATGCAACCCAGTTTCCTGATTCTCACACCTTTCACAATTCCCATCCTTGACAATTCCCATTCTAAATAATGCTGCTTTCAATGGCACCGCACCATGTAAAAATCTATACATAAGTTCCCTATCTCTTGAGCTCAACATCAAACCCTTTAATCCCTTCCATATATTATTCTAATCATACATAGGGTATTCCCCTACACCTTCTATTACACTCCTACCCCATCCAATCTTCTCCAGGGTACTTGCAGTTAACTTGTGAGAATTTTTTGTCACCATCATATTCCTCAATAAGTCCCAACACTGGCTCAACATTTTGCCTCCTCACCACCTACCTAATTCTTCCGCCACTTTTCCCTCCCGTCCTGCCTCTACCCCTCCCCATCTTATAACACATCTTCTAACATACATACATATTAATCTTCGTTCTATCACTATTAGCTCTAAACCCCCCTCTCTACTCTATTTCTGACTATTTCCCTTCTAATCCAGTCTTCCAAATGCCCAAATATAAAGAAACAATTTAACCTCTAACTTGTGTATGTCCTCTTGCAACAATGGGTATATCACTGCAACATGCCAAAGCTTACTATATATCAATGTATTTACCGCTATCACTCTCTGCTGTAAGGTGAGATCCCCTGGCCTCCATCCTAATAATTTATTCATTGCCAACTTCACTATCCTCCCTGAATTCTCACATCGCGCTTCTGCTTTATTCCTCATATATATATATTACTCCACATATCTTAATTTTTTCCACTCTTACCCACCCATGCCTATCACCCAACCTACCACCCACCCATCCACTTACCTCCAATAACCGCGATTTCGCCCCATTTACCCTCATTCCCGTTGCTCTACAAAAAACCTCGATGATCCATCCCACATTGTCCAATCCCTCTACGTTGCCTATGAGTACAGTAGTGTCATCAACGTATCCCACTATCCCTGGCTTCCCACTCTCCTCCTCTACTCCCTCCCTCCATACTCCCTCCTCGACCAGTCTATAGAATGGATCTTGCATTCACGCAAATAAACTTGGAGACTGAGGACATCCCTGCTTTAATCCCCTTTCCATTTGTACCACCCTCCCCACATGACCATTCACCTGCACTCTTACACATGCCCCTTTATACACTGTTTCAATCCATCCTACCACTTCCTCTCCAAACCCCTGATGTCTCATGATCTCATATAGCACCTCCCTCTCCACACTGTCATTTGCACTTTGCCAATCTAACGCTAATACCCCCTCCCCTCTACACTGCCCTCTATATACTTCCTTATTCTTTCATGACCTCTAATCATGCTCCTCCCGGGTATTCCACACTGCCCTTCCGCAATCACTCCTCCTAGCACTCATTTTAACCTATTTCCCAATACTTTCGCTAAAATCTTGTAGTCTGCATTCATCATTGCTAAAGGCCTATAATTATTTATGGTTACTCCTGTTCCCCCTTTTTTAACTAACACCACCACACCAGTACTTTGTTCAGTTCCTAAGCATCCCTCTTCCTTCAATTTATTTAATAGCTGTACCATACATTCCCTCATTACATCCCAATGTATCCTATAAAAGTCATTGACTATCCCATCTATCCCTGGAGCTTTTCCTTTGCTTAATCCATTCATCGCCTCCCATACTTCTTCCTCTCTGATAGGTCCTTCCATGCTTACTTATTCCCTCTCTCCCACCTTTACCTGTACTCCCTCCATAATCACACCTCTCTCCGTTATACCTCCACTATCACTTCTCCAATACTTAATAATAATAATATAATATCTTTATTTACTACAAGTACATGTACAAGGTATACAGGCCTAGCTGACATCAATATATAGAAAGTCCCTTGTTATGCAGAGCATTCCAGGCAAATTATGTCCTTGTCCCAGGATGCGACCCACACCAGCTGACTAACTCCCAGGTACCCATTTTACTGATGGGTGAACATAGACAACCGGTGTAAAGAAACACGCCCAATGTTTCTACCCGAGCTGGGAATCAAACGCAGACCCTCGCTGTGTGAAGCGGGAGCTTTAGCGATCAGGCCACAGGGCACTCAAACCATTTGTCAATGTACACACCTATCGCCTCAGTCGTCCTTAATCGTTGCCCCTGCACATATCTCTCCAATCCCTCCTCCACTTCTATACAATTTTCTGTCATACCTTCCCTCCTTTTCCTACATTTGCTTAACACATACTTCGACGGTCTATCTCCCCATAATACGCTATCCATCCCTGCCTTCAATCTACAAGCATCAAAGCGTTCATTCTGTATTCCTCTCAGCCTTTCTTTCAATCCCCTTATTTGCTCCACTGCACTACCTGGAGAGAATTCCAGGGATCAACGCCCCTGTGGCCCAGTCTGTGACCAGGCCTCATGTTGGACCAGAGCCTGATCAACCAGGCTGTTACTGCTGGCCACACGCAGTCCAACGTACGAGCCACAGCCTGGCTGGTCAGGTACCGACTTTAGTTGCCCGTCCAGTGCCTGCTTGAAGACAGCCAGGGGTTTGTTGGTAATCCTCCTTATGATCGTGTGATTTTCGTGTGATTTTCGTGATTTTCGTGATTTTCGAGAATTTTCCACATGTATATAACAATGTATCTCTCCCGCCTGCATTCTAGGGAGTACAGGTTTAGAAACTTCAAGCGTTCCCAGTAATTGAGGTGGTTTATCGCAGTTATGCGTGCCGTGAAGGTTCTCTGCACATTTTCAAGGTCAGCAATTTCACCTGCCTTGAAAGGTGCAGTTAGTGTGCAGTAATATTCCAGCCTAGATAGAACAAGCGATTTGTAAAGTGTCAACATGGGCTTTGCATCCCTGGTTTTGAAGGTTCTCATTATCCATCCTGTCATTTTCCTAGCAGATGTGATTGCTATGGTGTTATGGTCCTTGAAGGTGAGATCCTCTGACATGATCACTCCCAGGTCTTTGACCTTAGTTTTACGCTCGATTGTGTGGTTGGAATTAGTTTTGTACTCTGAGGAGATTTTAATTTCCTCACGTTTTCCGTATCTGAATAATTGAAATTTCTCATCATTGAACTTCATATTGTTTTCTGCAACCCATTTAAAGATTTGGTGTATGTCTGCTTGGAGTCTTGCAGTGTCTTCAAAGGTGGACTAGTAAGTAAGTAAGTAAGTAAGTTTATTCAGGTATACACAAATACATTTACATACATTATCATACATAGCAGCATATGTGTAGAGAACCTGTCATACAGATTCAGGTGTCATCTGCAAAGGAAGACACGGCACTGTGGCTTCTACATACTTTTGCAACCCAAACGACCAGCACGCCTACTCTCTCCCTAACCTTTTATAAAAGCCTTTTATACCCTCTTTTGCCACTTTTTTCCACCACACTCTAAAAACTTTCTCCTGACTCAATCTGTCTCTTACCTTGCTCCCACATCCCCTTCCATCATTGTGCAAAACTTACCTGTTTGTCCTCCCCCCTTAACAACCTTACATTCAATTTCCAGTAGCCCCTATACCATCTAACCACCCCTTCCCAATTTATGTCTGCCATTACCCCTCTATGGTCCGAAAACCCTACATCTATCGTTTGTATACTTCCAATCACTACCTGATCTGACCCATAAATCCTGTCCAATCTAGCTGCATATCCCTTTCGGAAGTATGTGTGCTCCCCCCTTTTCCCCCACGCCTACCACATCCTTTAACCCTTAACACACATCCTGCTCCCTAGGTTCCACATCTTTATTCCTAATGACGCAGTTCCAATCCCCACCCACTATCGCTACACCTGGCATTCCTCCTAAGGCATACACGAGATATTCGTTCACAAATTCATCCTTGACAGTCCTAGAAAACTCCGCCGGCATATAAACCTCTACAAAGCATACTCTGATCCCACCCCATTCCCCATATACCTTTACGATACGTCCCCCCCCATACTCCTCCCATGCTATCAACTGAAAAGGGCTTGACACCTTTATTACTACTGCAACCCCACTCTTTAATCTTTTGGAAGACCCAGCATACACATCATATCCTGCCAAACGTAAGTCTCTTCCATACCTATAATTATGTTCTTGCAAAAATCCCACTTGCACATCAAAACGTCTTAGTGTCATCTCCATCCACTTCCGCCCTCATATCATTTACGTTAATAGTTATACACTGGAAAACAATGATGTAGGTTTACCTCTCGACTTTGGCGGATGTGTCACGTCAGTCTTCCCTGTGCCTCCTCCCCTACTTACGCCTTTCCCACCTTTGGCACCTTCCTTAAGTTTCAACCCTCCCTTTCCCCTGTTTGATGCATCCACCAAAGGCTTTTTGCACGACCTTTGCGCTGGTGTTAAGACATCCTCTCCATCTGATGAGGTGACCAATCTCTTTTGGGATTCCCCTGACAATACCAAACCATTACCACTATCCATTTCACACTCACCTGCACACCTACTAATTCTGATATCTCTGGATTTCATGCTTCCATATCACCACCATTTTCATTATCTTCCTTTAAGACTGACCCTTCCTCCACACTTAACCCCAGCAGTGTATCATCCAGGAGACTTAAGACCCCATCTAATGTCATATTGGGGCTGAACTCCTCAGCACCCTCTCCCACTACTGTTATTTCTTGCTGCTCCATCGTAGCCATAACCGGTAGTGTTTGGCATATCTGTGCACTACCCTTAACTATCTCACTCCAAGACCTTGTAGATTGTTCTTGCTCCATATTGGACCTTTCATTACCTTCTTCCTCCTCACGTTTGTGATTCATATTCTTTTCATATCTCTGCTGCCCCCTCCAAGGGCAATCCGCCGCCACATGTTCGAATGCTCCACATATACAGCACGTGCATCTTTGACCCACATATGTTACGTAAAGCTGAGTCCTGAACTCAGGCAGAACTACGTAAGAGGGTATGAGTCGCTTGATGGTCATCTTTAATGAATAGGAGCCCTCCATAAGACCTTCGAAGGGGCCTTCATGCCACTTCCCCACATTTGCAGCATGTACAATACCGTATTCTTTGAAAACTGTCATTAAATCCACCGGATCTGCCTCAATTGGAACGTTTTGAACTTTTATCCATGTATATGAACTGGATACGTCCCTCATCCTCACCTCCATGCCTGAGTTAACTGTGTAAACGTGAACCAGATAACTGTCGACTAGCCATTCGTACTCTTGAGTTGACGACAATTTCACAAACACTCTTGCCATTCCATTTAGGGCCACACCATATAAGTCTCCTATGTCAATCTTGTAGATATCCTGCAATATCGTAGGTAAGACTGTGACCACAGAAGACGGGTGAAACACGCCCTTCACTATTTCATGACAGACCATGGTGATATGCCTTCTACCAGCTGAAGCCATGTTTGTGAAAATAAATTTGCAACTCAATGCCACCAGGAGGCAGAGTACCAACAACCGCCTAGAATGGTTGCTGGATGAGGAATGAAGTGCTAGAGGCATAATTTTCAGAGCTTGTGTAGTAAGTCAGCTGCTGTCAAAAAGTCAATGAGAGAGACAGGATTAAAAGAGGGCCCATCACCAAGAAGGGAAGGTAAAGAAAGGGCAGCAGAGCGAAGATGACGTTGGAGGTAAATTCTGCGTCCTCGTTCATAGTGGGCAGTCCTACAGAATATTGCGGACAGTGTGGCCGATGCGAAGACGGGAGAGTGTAGTCTCCCTACCTCAACATTGGTGACAAGACGAAGGCTAGAAACCTATGCTCGGTTTAATAGAATGAAGTTTGTTATTTAGCAGGTCAGACAAGAGTTGTTGCCAACAGGTGCGAAGGTGGGTAGAAATTACAGTAAAATAACCTTTGAATGTGACACCCCTATATGAAACTGGAAGGTCATGTACTGCTGACCGTACAGCAGTCTGCCTGTTCATTGACCTGTACGTCAACATGACCAGGGACCCAACAAAAAACAATATTTTTGTATTTGCTAGAGATACGATGTAACGAAAGTTGGATATGAAGAACTAGGGGGTGAGGTGAATGAAATTTTCGGATAGTCTGTAAAGCACTTAGGGAGTCTGAAACGACCACAAATGGTGACAGACATAGATGCAATACAGATAAGTGCCACAAGAATGGCATACAATTCAGCCATAAATTTGCTAGCCAAAGTTAATAAATGCCCTCGTCCGATGCTGTCCTGGAACACTGCTGCGAGTCCGACGCCGTCAGATGACTTTTGAACCATCGGTGTACACTGCGATGGATATTGGAATGAGAACGGAAGTGGTCTAGAAAAAAAGAGCGAGAAGCCGCTGTAGGTAGTTGGGCTTTTACGCAAGGTAGAGGAATAGAACAGACAGGGAAAGCAGGAACTTCCAAAAGGGGTAGGGGAAAGGGAAATGTCACATGAACATATAATGGTGGTAGCTGAAGGGAAGACAAGAGTGAAAGTAGACAAAGAGAAAAGAGACGAAGTAAACAGGGGCGATGAACAAATAAAGAGCATCTACTAACATCTGTGACAATCCTATACATGGAAGGATTGCAGAGGTCATGAGAGCAAACATAATAGCGAATGCAATGTGCATCACGACGATCAGACAAGGATGGAATGTTCGCTTCTACATAGAGGCTTTCAACCGGGGAAGAACGAAATGCACCAAGGCATAAATGCAATCCCTGGTGATGGATGGGATTAAGGATGGAAAGAGTAGCAGGGGAGGCCGCCGAATATATCTGGTCACCATAACCGAGTTTCGATAAAATTAGGGCTGAATGCAGGCGAAGGAGAGTTCTACGATCAGCCCCCCATGAAAGATGTGCGAGGGTTTTAAGGAGGTTCAGCTGGCTATGACAAGTTGCCTTCAGAGAGGTAATGTGAGATTTCCAGGACAATCGACGGTCAAACAGGAGGCCGAGAAACCTGACTGAATCCCGTTCTGGGATACGTGAGCCGTATAGGCACAATGGATGATCAGAGACCACTGAAGGTCTAGTAAACGTAATTTGATGAGTTTTTCCACTAGAAAATTTAAACCCGTGAGAGGTGGCCCAATCGGAAACCCGGTTGATTTCATGCTGGAGGGAAACTGCAATGGGGTGACAGTCAGCACCTGCACAAGCTATAGCAAAGTCATCCACATAAAGCGATGACCAAATATTGGATGGGAGAACAGATGCCAGATTATTTATAGCAAGGAGAAAGAGTGTTGTGCTCAGAACAACCCTGGGGGACACCTTCAGCTTGGACAAATTCCGGGGAAATCTAATTACTAACCCAGACATGAAAATGTCTTTCAGTTAAGAAGGCCTTAAGGAAAAATGGTAGATTGCCTTGGAGGCCGAAGGAGTGTGCCTGGGCCAAGATATTATACCTCCAAGTTGTGTCATTATTATTATTATTATTATTATAATCAAAAGAAGCGCTAAACCACAGGGGTCATACAGCGCCGCAGGGTAAAGTAGGATGCAGGAAGAATGGATTGTAAGAGGGAGAGGGATGATTAGTTGGGTATGGAGTGTAGGAGGGTAGTGGATAGTGCAAGGATAGAGTATAGCAAGAGATTGAGGTAGAAGGGACTGATGGGAGTGCTAGAGGCATAAACTTCAGAGTTTGTGTAGTAAGTCAATTGCTGTTAAAAAGTTAATGAGAGAGTCAGGATTAAAGGAGGGCCCATCGGCAAGAAGGGAAGGTAAAGAAAGAGCCGCAGAGCGAAGACGCCATTGGAGGTAAATTCTGCGTGCTTGTTGATAGAGTGGGCAGTCCAACAGAATATGGCGAACATACACTGGAACCTGACAATGCTCACAGAGAGGGACAGGGAGCCTCTCCATGAGATACCCGTGAGTAAGACGAGTGTAGCCGATGCAAAGACGGGAGAGTGCAGTCTCCCAACCTCGACATAAAGCAATGACCAAATATTGGATTGGAGAAAAGATGACAGATTATTTATAGCAAGGAGAAAGAGTGTTGTGCTCAGAACACATCCCAGGGGGACACCTTCAGCTTGGATAAACTCCGGGGAAAGCTCATTACTTACCCAGACACGGAAATGTCTCTCAGTTAAGAAGGCCTTAAGAAAAAATGGTAGATTGCCTCGGAGGCCTAAGGAGTGGGCCTGGGCCAAGATATTATACCTCCAAGTTGTGTCATAGGCCTTCTCAAGGTCAAAAAATATGGTGATAACTGAGTAGTTATTAGAAAAGGCATTACGAATAAACGTATCCAAGTGCAGTAAGGGGTCAATGGCAGAACGGCTCTTCTGAAAGCCATGTTGACTAATGGAGAGACTTTTCTGGGTCTCTAAATACCACATCAAACGTCTACTAACTAGACGTTCCATCACCTTGCAAACTGCAATGGTAAGAGCGATGGGACGGTAGTGGGAGGTATCATGTTCCGTAGTACCCGGTTTACGAAAAGGGAGAACAATAGCAGACTTCCACAGCTGAGGAAGAACTACCATATAAGATCAGAGTCGTAAGAGGACAGTAAGAGGAGACTGATGTAAATGCTGTAGCATACGAATATTTATGCCGTCTGGCCCAGCTGCCGATGATCAGCAAGCGGAGAGTGTTGCCTCCAGTTCTTGAAGTGTAAAAGGCACATTATAAGATTCTTCTCTGAGAGAATAAAAATCTAAGGGCTTTTAACTCGCTGGCAGACTTAGAAGAAAGGAACGAGGGAGCCCCTGAGAAATGCAGACCAGATGATTACCAATTTCAGTGACAACGGCAAGAGGGTGTGCTAGATCGACACCAGCAACCCGATGAACAGGAGCCGGGTCGGGGAGAATTTACCACTCAGTTTCCGCACTTTCTTCCAGACTGCACTCATCAAGGAAGCCGAAGTGACGGTGGAAACGTAATCTCACCAGCAAGTGCGTTTAGCATTGCGGATGACACGTCAAACCATTGCTCTCTTCTGCTTAAAATTAAGGAGTCTCTCTATGGTTCTGTTATACCAGTACCTGCCCCATGCAGCGCATTTCAAATGTACTGCCCGAGCACAAGCAGGAGTTCACCAAGGCACACACTTTTGAGAAGGAAGAAAGAAACAAGGAAGAAACCAGGAAATCAACATCTGGGATAGACAATGCCCGAGAGGGGGAGAGATATAAAGAACAGAGTGTATAAAACTTATTCAAATGGAGAATGAACATAGAGCTGATGGTATGAAATACCAGTACGTATAAGAAGAGCACTTTTGTTAAAGGTTCCATTGGAAAAAGGATCTGATGAATATAACAAATCATAGCCCGAAAAGGGACAGATAATAGTGGATTGTAATTTGGGTTCTTGTAAACAGACCCCAACAGAGAAAAACTGGCTGAGCAGCACCTGAAGCTCACCTTGGTTACCCCTGAGGCCTCGGATATTCCACTGCCAATAAGCCATGATTTACGAAGAGAAAGAATCAAGTCAAAGTTATAAGTATCTATGGACTAGGGTTAGAAAAGTCCACGTGTGGAGGCAGCGGAAGATCTGTAATCAAAGAAGGAGTGGGACACTGTGAAGGAAGGAGGGGTGTAGATGGAGAAGAGAGAGGAGGAGTAACCGAAGGTGGAGCAGTGTCCATCAATGGTTCAGTCTCTGCAATAAATCATCTGCAATCATCTGCAATAAATCAAAGATGCAGGATGTTGGACCACATTAGATATGAAAGGAGGAGGGGGTGAGCAACAATTTGGGAGACTATAGACAGTACTAAAGTAGAGGGTGAGGAGATGAAAGAGGAGACTGTCGAAGGGGCTTTGGAGAGTGGAAGCGACCTGGGGGGGGGGGAGGGTACAAGTAAGAAACTTGGGAATGGACGGGGGATGAAGATATTGAACGAGGAGGAGGATGAACCTCCACACTCGTTAAGAACTAGTCGGAGGTGAAGAACCCGGCAATGGAGATTTTTTGCTGGACTTACAAGAAGGGGGCGTTGAGGATTGGGTGGTGGACGAGGGCATGTAGACACAGAACTGTGCAAGTGAGTAGAGGAAGGGGTGTGGACAGTATGGGATGCCGAGGTAGGGACCTCAGAGCCAAAAACAGCAAAAGGATTCGAGACAGGGGTGACTGAGGATGGGGTGACCCCAGAGGAAGCTGCAGAAGTTGGGACCCCAGAAGGGGAGGGGACGTTTAGCAATGCGAGAATAGGAAACACGAGGAAGTCTCCCTTGAAGGTGTAGATGAGAGACGGCCATAGGATATGAGAATCCTTCCGCCTCTTTGAGACAACGGATTTCCCGCTCATTCAGGTAAACCAGACAACAGCGAGAGTATGATGGATGTGCCTCATGACAGTTAAGGCAAGAGGGAGGTAGATTACAAGAAGGACTGGCATGGTCGTCAACACCACAGACTGGGCATTCGGCCATGGACCTGCAATATTTCGCTGGATGACCAAAATGCCAGCAGTTTCTACACTGTTGCGGTGTAGGGGTCACCTTTCAAACTTGTAACCGGTGACCTGCAATGTAGACCGAGGGTGGAAGTTCACAGCAGTCAAATGTTAAATGAGCTATATTGCAAGTATAACTTCTTCACTTACGGGCAGGGAGGACAAAAGTGTCAACTTTGAGGATAGGGAGGTCTTGGAGCTCAAGCTGCTCCAGAATGTCATCACCACATGTCTGGAAATTCCGTTGGGCAATGGTGTAGGGTAAAATGACAGTATCACTACAAGAATTGAGAGAATGATGTTTGTGAATAGTGATAGGAATAGTATCTATGGTCGTAAGCATTTTGAACTGTGATGATGCGAGTGCCGCTCTTGAGAGCGTGAAATGAGATATCTTTACTTACATGGCGTAGGAGAGCTTTACCAATACTATGATTGGAAAGACAGGTATTAGGAGGAGTCGGTCGTAGAGTGAAAAACTTTGTCCATTGAGTAATGTGAAACAAAGTGTTTAAGGGGAGTGCGTGACGAGCTGGTCGTTTCTGAGATGAATGAGAAATGTCGAATTGTCATGTAAGGGTCTTGGTCGTTTGGATGCAGGACCGGAGGTGGTCCGACGTGTGGCGGGCAAGCAATCCAAAAATTGCAGCACCGTAGAGGGAGAAGCCGGAATCAAGGTCAGAGAAGAGCGAAGGTCAGACGTGTCAAAAGGGCCGGTCGGAACCCCGGTACCTGAAGCAAGTGACGAACTGGCACCAGCAAGAGGTACAGGGGAATTGGAGGTGTCCGAAGTGTTGTCCATTAACGAGGTAGGGTCAGAACTGGGTGTGGTATCAGGAAGGAGTCTAGGGGTAGTAGGTTCATGGACTAGGTTAGCCATGGTTAGTTTACTTCTTTCTTTTTGTTTTTACGAAAAAAAAAAAAAAAAGAAGAAAAGAAAATAAAGATAAAAAAAGAATGAAAAAAGGGGGGAACATGGAGGAATAGCTCCGTGCCCAAGAAGACCTCAACACCTCAAGTAGTGCAGATGCTGCATGGAACCCGTGCAACATCCGGGATAGCAACCTCACATCCGTGGAGCCACCTCAATGGACAAAAGATAGGGCGGCCGGATAAGAGGAACTGTGTTAGAATTTTATTTAATAATAATACTAATGCGAGGTGGTCAAGGTGAAGGTTTTTAAGAATAATAATCCTGAAGTTGCACATAATGAAAACAATTTTACAAGTAATGGTTCAGGTAGTAATATTTCATGGACTGGCAGAAGTTAAAAGCCTAGAGGTCACATAATAAAACTAATTAGGAGATATTTTGGTTGATTTGGTTAATACTGAGAGATGAGATGATTTTTTAGCAAAGTCCTAAACTTATAAGTAGTCAGGGGATCCTTTACTGGTTCCGGTAGAGAGTTCCAGATCTTTAGGTCCTTTATGTGCAGTGTTTTTGCATAGTGTGAGACTGACACGAGGGATATTGAAGAGTGGCTTATGCCTTGTATTGTGACTGTGTCTTCTGTTGTAACTCTCAAGGAGTAGTTTAAGTGGAGGGTTTATAGTGGAATTTAATGTTCTGTATAAGTAGAAGACACAATAATATGAGTGTATGTCTCGTATATTGAGCAAGTTCAGGCTTTTGAAAAGTGGTGGGGTGTGCTGTCTTGCACAGTAGCTGGTAATCATCTGCACTGCAGCTTTTTGTTGGGTTATTAAAGGTTTAAGGTGGTTGACTGTGGTTGATCATCAGGCACAAACACCATAGGTGAGGTAAGGATATATTAAGAAGTGGTATAGGGTAAGGAGTGTCATTTGTGGTACATAGCATTGTATCTTGCAAAGGATTGCTACTGATTTGGAAACTTTCTTGGCTATGTGTTGGATGTGGGAATGAAATTTAGGTTTACAGTCAAGGAGAAGACCTAGAAATTTGCCCTCCGTGTATCTTGATATAGGGGAACAATTTATCAATATACAGTGGTCCCACGTGTTTCGGTCTGTCCGAATAACGATTGTTTCGTGTAAAGGTTGTTTTTTTCGGTCAACATTTTTCTCGTGTAGTGGTCTTTACTCGTGTAGAGGTCCGTACCAGACCTGTCCGCCTGCCTGCTCTTGTGCGCCTCGCCGCACAGGACGCCAGTCTGGCGTTGTTTACACTTGAGTGAACAATACCCAGCGAGCTCTTTCAAACATTCACAATACATTTGTTGTGTTTATTGGTGCCAAATCAAAGTCGAGAACAACATTGGGCCCCTACTTAAACGGGAGAGGTCCTACACAGATGACAGCAAGGAAATGAGTCAGTTACTAAACTCCCATTATGACTCAGTTTTTAGCGAGCCGCTAACCAGACTGAAAGTTGAAGACCTAAATTAATTTTTTATGAGAGTTCCAAAGAACCTGGTAGACTCAAGCCTATTTGACATTACCCTGACGCTAAATTACTTCGAAAAGGCGATAAATGACATGCCCATGCACTCTAGAAGACAAACAGAATGCAGATGTTATATACACAGACTTTGCAAAAGCCTTTGACAAGTGTGATCATGGTGTGATAGCACACAAAATGCGTGATAAAGGAATAACAGGAAAAGTTGGAAGATAGATCTATAATTTCCTAACAAGTAGAACACAAAGAGTAGTAGTCAACAGAGTGAAGTCTGAGGCGGCTACGGTGAAAAGCTCTGTTCCACAAGGCACAGTACTCACTCCCATCCTGTTCCTCATCCTTATATCAGACATAGACAAGGATATCAGCCACAGTGCCGTGTCTTCCTTTGCAGATGACACCGAATCTGCATGACAGTGTCCACCATTGAAGACACTGCAAGACTCCAAGCAGACATCAACCAAATCTTTAAA